>JAJJHQ010004195.1:38690-75596 GCA_021223825.1 Drosophila ironensis | reverse complement strand
ACGATCAGTGGACTTATTGGACTGAAAATTATGCCTCTAGCTTTTACCATTTCGAAGATATGGATTTTTTTGCAAATACGAGGGTGGAAAGGGGCGTGGCAAAGGTCCAATAATACCATTTTCTGCGTAATTGCTAAACGAACATAATGAAAAAATAAATAGGTGTCTACCTCTTATTTTGTGCAAGTTATGGGCTAATGTGTCGTTATGGGCTAGAGGTACATTCAGTTTTATGCAAATTACGAAGGCGGAAAGGGGCGTGGCAAAAATTTGAAATAAACTTGATCTGCCTGCAATAATAACACACCAAAAGCAACAAGAACTAGACCTCTACCTCTTACCATCTCCGAGAACGAGGTGTTCATACATACAGACAGACGGACGGACGGACAGACGGACAGACGGACGGACGGACAGACGGACAGACGGACGGACGGACAGACGGACTGCCAATAATTTCCCCTTTCATAAATTGCAGATCTAGTAACATTTTATTATACCATGTACCTTAAGGTACAAATGGTATATTAAGTTTGTGCAAAGTATAAAACAGCGACAAGGAAACGTTTCCGACCCTATAAAGTATATATATTCTTGATCAGCATCAACAGCCGAGTCGGTCTAGCCATGTCCGTCTGTCCGTCCGTCTGTATGTATGAACACGTCGTTCTCGGAGATGGTAAGAGCTAGAGGTGTAATTCTTTTTGCTTTAGGTCCGTTATATGTGTACGCAGGTCGAGTTTATTTCAAATTTTTGCCACGCCCCATTCCGCCTTAGTAATTTGCATAAAACTGCATTTTCTTCGATAACTTTGACAAAATAAAAGCTAGAGACCTGTTTCTTTTTGCATTAGGACCGTTTAACTATTATGCAGATAATGTCATTTCCAGATTTTTGCCACGCCCCTTTCCGCCCTCGTATTCGCAAAAAAATCGATATCTCCAAAACGGTAAAAGCTAGAAACTTAATTTTAAGTCTGTTCGGTCTGCTGATCGGCTAACACGTGCATGCTAACACGTGCATTACGCTCAGATCGAAGATATAGAAGATATGGCCAATTTAAGTTTTACGCACCCCTTCCCACGGCAACGGCAAGAGAGGTACATGGTATCTCGTTGTCGAGGAATCTCGACTACAGCATTTCTACTTGTTTTTTCATTAAGACCGTTTAACTATTATGCAAATAATGCCATTTCCAGATTTTTGCCACGCCCCTTTCCGCCTTCGTATTCGCAAAAAAAACGATATCTCAAAATTTTAAGTATGTTAAATCTGCTGATCGTTTAAGACGTGCATGCAAAATTACGTTCAGATCGCACAATAAATATAGAAGATATGGCTAATTAAAGTTTTACCCACCCCTTCCCACGGCAACGGCAAGAGAGGTACATGGTATCTCGTTGTCGAGGAATGTCGACTACAGCGTTTCTACTTGTTTAGCCTATGTTATTTTTATAAAACGGTATTTTCTTCGACATATTTTCTTCGACATAGCTCACAACTTGGACAAAAGAGCTCTTTGACGATCAGCGGACTGAAAATTATGTCACTAGATTTTACCAATTCCGACACATCCATGTTTTTGAAAATTCGAGGGCAGAATGGAGTGTGGCAAAAATCCGAGAATGACATTATCTGCGAAATAGGTAAACGAGCCTACTGCAAAGAGAAGTAGGAGTCTAGCTCTTATTTTGTTATGGTCAAATATTTTTTTATTTTTTTTTTCTCTCTCATAGCATGTATTTAAAATCTATCCTTCTATGGGACAATCATTAAATTGTGTGTAAATTCCTTCGTGGTTGGATTTTGCAGTTTGCATCTAACTTATAAAGACATAACAAAAATATAACAAAAAAAAAAAACAACAAAACATAACAATAACAATTCAACAAGAAATCATTTGGGTATCGTAATTAAACGATTGTCCAGAGGGTGGATGCGTTTAAGGCGATGAATTGTGGAACTGTTGTCCAGCAGGTTGATGGCTAGATAAAGACTAGCCTGCCGAACACCCAAACAGTGCAGCCTTCTTTTATAACGAACACTGAATCTCGCTATCTCCTCCTTGACCCACGGGATGCCGAGTTGCTTGTGGATGGTGGAATTGTCGTGCAGCAGGTGANAAATTACGCTCAGATCGGACAATAAATATAGAAGATATGGCCAATTAAAGTTTTACCCACCCCTTCCCACGGCAACGGCAAGAGAGGTACATGGTATCTCGTTGTCGAGGAATCTCGACTACAGCGTTTCTACTTGTTGAATTATCTGCCGGTTGCTCAAGCTGGCGGTGCCCCAAATTTGGATGCCATAGGTCCAAATCGGCTTTATCATTGCCTTGTATAAGAGTAACCTGGAACGCAAGCGCAATTTGGCACGTTTTCCGATCAGCCAGAACAACTGTTTAAGTCTGCTTTCGGAGTGCCAGCGCTTTAGTTTCAGGTGGGCTTTCCAAGTCAGCCTGCGGTCCAATGGTCAGGCCAAGGTCCAAGGTGTGGCAACATAGGGGATGGCTACTTCATTCAGTGAAACTGGAGGGCAGTCACCCTTACGCAGTGAAAACGTACTCAGTGTGGACTTTTCTGGGTTGACGGCGATGTTCCACCTCTTTAGCCAGCAGCCTTGGGCGTCCAACTGCGTCTGCATCAGCTCAGAAGCTGTTGTTCTCGAACTCGAGTTGACCAGGAAGGCCGTGTCGTCAACATAGGTGGCAACTAGTAAGTTGGGATCCTCGATCACTGGCAAATCTGCAGTGTACAGGGTGTACAGCAAAGGGCCCTGTACGCTGCCCCGTGGAACGCCAGCTCCTATTGCCTTGATGCCAGATTTTGCTTCACCACATCTCACATGGAAAACTCTTCTCTCGAGATACGACCTGAGCACGATGTAGTATGGGTTGGGCAGGCTAGTCTTTAACTTCTATAGCAAGCCAGTGTGCCAGACACGGTCGAAAGCCTGTTTCACATCGAGCATGACTGCACAGCAATATTTCTTCTCCTCGAATGCCTTAAGGATGCGCTCTACAATCCGGTGGCATTGCTCAGGTGTTCCGTGTAATCGCCTGAAGCCAAACTGGTGATCGGGGATCATACCGACCTCGTCCAGGAAGAAAATAGAGCTTAAAGCAAATTATGAAGGCGATACGGGTTGTGGCAAACGTTTGAAATAAACTTGATCTGCGTACATCTTTATCTTTCATCGTCACGGATAACGACGTGTTCCCCATACAGCCAGACGAACATGTCTATATCGACTCGGCTGTTGATGGTGATCATATATGCATATATAAGCTTTATGGGTCGAAAACACTTTCTTCTCCCTGTTACATACATTTTTACAAAGTTAATGTACCATTTCTACCTTAATGTACATGGTATAAACAGGAAGAACGGAAACAAATGTTTTTATTTATTTATTATTTTATTTTTTTATAGTAAAGGATTCGTTTTCTAAAATATATTTAAATTTCTATTTTTACCAGGACAGTTCCAAGAGCTTTTTGATTAGGTTAGTGTTTTGCACGGCCAACCCCGCACCATTTAATATAAAGTCTAGGAGAGCTTATTGGCATAGCCAGAGTTTGTCTTTAAAAGGAATTCAGTCTGTTTGTCTCGCAAAAGCTTAGCCAGGACAACGGTGAAAGCTTCTTCCAGCCGAACAGCTGATTTCAAAGAACCTTGTCAAGTTTTTTGGCGCCCAAATGGGGGCCAAAAGGTAAACAATAACAATAACAACAATGGCATACCGGCACACACGCAACGCAGACGCAGGAGCATGTGATGGAAGCGTTCCGTTTGTTTGCGATTTTGGGTTTCCAGTTTCACTTTCAGTCGTCGCCAGACTTCCGCACGGAAGTGTTCGGTCGCTCGTTCGTTCACTCGCCGCTGTCTCTTCTCCTCGCCCCCTTCGCTCAGTGTACTTCCGCCATTTCCTCCGTTTGTTATTTCTTTTTGTGAGCCATTATTTTGTACGGTGCATTCACGAACCAAGCCGACAAAAATGTAAAAATCCAAAAACATTTACCCAAATAATAGATTGTGAAAAAAAGACCGAAACAGACTGAAACTCGAAAAAGGTGGGAACATTTCATGGGGGGAAAGTTGCCAAAAAAACAGACAGCAACGAGTTCGTTGCTGTTGTCCTAGCTAAACAGCTGTTGTTGCTCTTGCCCGTGCCAGCCAATTGTTATTGTTATTTTGTGCAGTGTAGGCGTGCGTGTACGTGTGCCACGGCATTTTAGCCCCTTCCCCCACTCGCCCAGTCAATCATTCATTCACCTTCCCGCCTTTGGCCGACTACTCTTCCTCCGCAGCTGCAGAGCGCTGGCACCCTCTCTCTCAATGAAAGCAAAAGCTGCCAACAAATGAACAAGCATTTTAAATTACACAGCAAAAAAGTAGAGTTGACAGTGATACGATCGCTAATAGCGAGCAACAAAAAAGGGAGTTCCAAGCACCTCGCTAATTGCGCTGGCCATTAAGATGAGGATTAGAAATGGCAGTTGAATAATGGCCCAGTTTTATAGCAAACCATTTGTCAGAGCCAAATTTATTCAGAATTTCAGCAAGATCAATATCTAGCATAGGCTGGAATATAGAGTTTATGATACTGCATTAACGCATCAAAGTGTTTGAACAGTGTTGAAACAATGTAATAATGTGGAAACAACTTATCAATTTCCGTTGAAATTGGGTTGCAATTATCCACTTGTAACTGAAATACCTCGAAAATTTTAACTGTTAGTTTACAATCAATAAATTCAAAATTTAAATGCTTATTTAGGGAGTTGTTAAACAATGTTATTTTCAGTTATTTTTTGTATTGTTCCCAAGGCAAAGGTGCTCAGTGTGGAGTCTTTACCATAGGTAAAAATTCGAAATGTCCTGAAAAAGCCTAAAAGAATGTCATAAAGATTCCTAAAGAGAGATATGTTGTTTGCGGTGCACTGGATCATGTGTACGTGTGCATATAAATCTATAAGGACATTTTTAATTTCCTGCTCAATGGCAGAATGGGCAGAATGCAAACAAACAACAAACAGACAAACAACTTGGCGGCAGGACAGCGCGAAAGTGTGTCAATGTGCTCGGGTTTTCCCTCTTTTTTTCAGTTTTTTTTATTATTTTTTAATTTTTTGTTGTTGTTCTCCGGTATCATCAAGCTGCAAGGCTGCAGCAGCTGTTTGTAATGCACACACCCTGCCCCCTCTTCCCCTCAGTGACACCCTCCACCATCATCTTCCATCATCTACACAAGACAAAAAGTTTGCCCAACCTAAAGCCGAGAGCTGTATATTTTGTTGTCATTTCTGTTCTTTTTACCCCATCTTGTCTGTCTTCTCTTTTCCTATTTTTGTTGCCTTGTTCTCTCTGTTTACACACAGCTTCAAGACGTGTGTGTGTTTATTTTCTTGCACGTATGTGTCGCAGTGCTGTCAGTTTTATCCACTAAATAAGCCAGTTAAAAATTATACCCCACTTAGCAGGGTGTACACATCGTTTTTAAAACAATCCTTTGAGCATCTTCCAACAAATTTGTTTGCTAAACATTTTCTAAGCTTGAAGAAAATTACTTAATCACTCTTAAGACATTTTTGTACTTTATTCACATAATGTATATAGAGAAACCACAATTATATCGCTTTTGTTAATGTGACCAAGGTAGTTTAAGAAATTGTGTAAAAGCATACCAAATATCCAAAAACGAGGACATAAAGTATATGATCCCAAAAGTAAAGAACTACCCACTAATATTCTTTTAGTTAAAAATAGTTAGTTAAAAATCAAACACACCAGCATACCTCAGATTAATGTAAAACAATTTTCACATCATTTTTTTGGAATACTCTCCAAAAACACATAAAAATACCACCAATTTAATGAGACTATTCCAGCCGCGGAACAGTCAAGCCGACAACACTTGCGGTCGAGTGCTTGGCATTGATATATAACAGCGCCTTTGCAAAGGCTGGCTGGTGCCAAAGCATCAGAGATTGGGAATTGATAGCACTGACAGATGGGCTTAAGGAGCCTTCACAACAGCTAAATAATATCAGGTTCCTGCCATTAACTCAACTTTTCAATTCACTTGCTCGCCGCCCACTGTATCTTTGCGGCGCAATAAACTCAATCAAGGTGGTCCTTCGACAGCTCACCAGATACTCGTACATTTGGCTCAGCACTCACGATGACAATCTAGGAATGCAAGCAAGGTGGAGATAAATCGAATGAAAGCTCACCAAGTAATGACTATTTAGCCCACATTGGATCGACATTGTTGGGCTTGCCGGCACAAACATCTTTGTATACATATGAGGAATTACGCGCTGTAATGAAAGCTGTTTTAATTAATTCATCAGCCCGAAAACCTCAGTAAGCCCCAGGTCCAAGCAGTAGTCTTGCAAAGTATTTAACCCTTGCGAACGAGCAGAATACTGCAGAATACTTGGGCAAATTATATTTTCCCATTTACAAGCGGAAACTTTCTTGGCTTTCTGCCCTGCCCCTGGACCGCTTCTTGGCCAAAATAGTTTCCTGTTTCTGGCGAGCTGCTGCTTTTGCTGCTGCCGCCCTGGAAAGTATGCTAGGGAAACTCAACAACAACGTTGAGGGCGAAAGAAAAGGGTTTTAAATTGAGAGCCGCAGAACCCAAATTGATTGCCGAAAAGGAAGAAAGGCAAAAAGAAGCTCGCAAGGAAGTTAGTCGAAAAAGAAGAAAGCGAGACCCATGCAAACAAGGCGAGCAATTGAACCAACTGACCACATCAATCATACGCAGCGTTGTACCAGCGCCGGCCAAATATTTGCATAGGCCTTTGGCCCTCGGGCCCTTGCCACTTGACCGCCTGCCCGCCAGTCCGCCCCTTCGGCCCAATTTTCGCCCCACAATATGCAAATTGCAAATGTGGCCCAAGTTTTCCCAACCCCCTCATCCAGGGAAAGTATTTCCTGGGTTTTTTGCTTTCGCCCGCCTCTTTGGCGAGTGAAAGTTTTGCAGAAACAGCTGGCACTGGGCTATGTTCAAGTTTCCGCAGCTTGGTGTGTTTATGCTAATACTTTTCGCAGAGGTTTCCCGCCCATCGTCCCACCGTTCCACCGCCCCGCCGCTCCGATATACATGGATAGATAGTGCACATGTGTGCCGGCGGGGAATGCTGTGAAAATTGTGAAAACTGTGCCAACCGAACAGCAAAAAAAGGCGACAAGCGAGCACCGAATACTGAGAACCGAAACCTTCGCCGTCTAATTCAATTTTTTGTCGGTCGGTGACTTGGCGACTAAGTCGTTTATCTGGCACCAAACACTGCCAGCAAATTGAATCAACAGCTTAAACTTGCAGCGCAGCCAGCCACATCGTTATAATCATGACGTCGGTCACATTATGCGGGCTCGTTCAGGTTAAGTCCGCCGATGTCGCGATTATGCAAATTTGTGTGTGTAGTAGAGCTATGTAAGTGGCAGCCCCCGGCCCGTTTTCAAAAATTTATTGGCCCAAAAGCCAGGCCGACGATTGCATAAACAGCTCACTAAATGACACACACAGCGCCCAGCGCGCAGGATACGCCGAGGATACGCGCGATTCGAGGGATTCGCGGGATCTTGGATCCGCTGGTTTCACAAAGAGCAACATTCTGCGCTGAGATTCGTGGTGGCTGAAGCCAAAAATCTTTACGACGCACATCTCTAATTTAGATAATGCCCGCTCACGCACCACAGGGCGTGTGTGTGTCCAAAAGTCGGCAGACACCGTCAGAAAAATAATCCACGAATCCACAATTCTGAACCTAACTTTTATTATTGCCAAATGTGACATAAATAAATGTTGAATCATAGGAATTGTGGTGAAATTTTACTCTATATAATTGTCATCATACTTACTGACCCCAAAAATGCTTAATCCCCCAATGCTCTTGCCGAAAATTGTAACAGTGTAACCTAAGAAAATATGACATGCAAGGAGCTTAGCAAAATGAAAATAAATTATTTAAATTCACTGAATGTACAGCGCAAACCTTATAAATATTCTGCCTTAATAGTTTAAGCTACACTTTTGAGTAAATTCGTTTTACTTTTACTTTTACCTCGACTTCAATTTTAATTTGCGGGACACTGCTTGAAATACACCCTCATCCATCCGGCTGACCCGTTTCCATCATTCCCAACCGTCATTTCGGGCAGTGTACGCCTAATGCGTGCTTTAATGGCCATTTGGGTTTGATTAATGAGCCGTTTGACTTGGCAAAGCAAAAGGCACACGCAACAGCAGCTGAAAATAAGATGAAGCTACGAGTAAATGCGCTCGCAGCCAAAAATCAGGCCTAAAAGCCATGATTTTTTGTGGCACCTTTTGGCCAGGCCAGCACAGTCTGCGGGGTTCTCAGGGGCAACTTTCCGCCGAACTAATAAGCCGTCTCATCATTTCAACATTCCATCATCACATCTCATCCGCGCCGTGTTGCTGTAATCCGGGCCGTAATAATCACCATTCAGTATCTCGGAGATACGGCGAAATGGTCGAGATACAAAAGCCGCACTCGGCGCTGAAAAGGCCGTCGCTAAAACGGGAAACCGTAGTTGTTAACAACAGCGCCCCGACCATCAAGAAGGTGACTCTGGTGCCAAAGGATGAGGTGAGCCAACAGTGAAAATGTTTTCATTCCGACCAATTTGCATTTGCATAAAAATTTTTAATGGGCCGCGGAGAGGGAAGCATATTTTTCGGCCCGAACTTCAATTTAAGGTGTTTCTCTTGTTGCATTTCTTTTGAAAATTGTTTTGACGTTGGAAACAACAATTCAAATTTCATTTATTAGTCACAGTTGGCAAATCAACCTTGTGACTTTTAATTCATTAAAACGCGCAATTTTAAATGAAAGCTTCTTTAAAAGGCAGCGCTAAATGAATTAACTTAGCGCATATAAAGCGTCTTTGATAGTTTAAATGGAATTAATCTTCAATCTTCAAGACTGGTGCCTGGCAAAGCCGAAACCAATTTGGAGCCGCTTTTATGTTGGCATATTTTTTGGCACCAACACTTTTGGTGTCTTCGGAATATTTTAGCCAAGTTAATTAAGTATGCAAATGTTTTGTCCTGGTCCAGAGCCGCGCAGGAGCCTAGACAAGAATGGAAGGGATTAAGTGGCTTCCTTTTTCTAGGCTCATTTAATTGCTTTCAGACGCGCCGCAGATAAATGCGCCTCGGGCGAAGGCTGTTTCTCGGTTTCCTCTCTCGGTCCTTGATCCTTTTTGCGGGCGAATTCATAAATAAAACAACAAGGGGAATGATGGTGCGTGCGCCCTCAGATTTCACAGTTTATAAATTCCGAAATTATACACTCAAGTTTAAGGGCCTTCCCGGGTAATTGAGGATGAGAGGAGCGCGAGTGGGCTGTTGCCAACTTTCGATTGGCATTTCATTATTTTTCCTTTTTTTTTGCTGCTCTTATTTTGCCGGTTTCGGGAGGTCCTGGGCCATAAATAAAACACAAAACTCGATTTGGCATATCGATTTGGCCGTATCGGGGGACCTTGCGGCCATGCCATCAAAAACAGCCGACGCCGCATGTTCCCTCCTGATTTTCCCCCGATTTACTCCTCGATTTTCCCCTCGATTTGCCCCGCCCCTGCGCTCCTGCATCATAAATAAGTGGTCCATAACGTCTCCTTCCTGGACTTTATTACCTTCGGCTTTTTTTCTGCGATGAGACGGAAGCAACAGACATAAATTAATAAAATACAAATAAATCGAATAGCTCAGAGCAAATAATTGAGCAGATTCTGCCGCTAGCGTCCCATTCTTCAGCCGCTCAAATTTAATTTGTTCCACAGATTCCCATTTCTTCGCTTTTCTCCCCGCTATTTGTTATTTTTTGTTGCCAAACTCATTTTAAGCTAGCCGATAAACTTTTTCCTGGCGACAAATGGGCAAAACTTTTGCCAGAAGCTGATTACGCTTTTCAAAAAAGGAAAAGGGTGAGCTTGGAGCCGGGAGACGGGAGACGAAAGCCGGAAGCCGTGAACAGGGGGGCACTTCTCCTGATTCGCTTTTAATTATCCTCATTTGAGAAATGCGAATGTGCTGTGACAATTTGAGAATAATTCGTAGGCTAAACGGTTTTACAGAAATCAGCAGTTGAAGCTGTCATTAAAATGGATTTTTGTTGACGGAGTTTGTGAACAAACGACGAGTAGGGTAATAATGAAATACTGTTTCAATCGTTGGGAAGCAGCTTGATCAGCTTGAACAGGCAAGACCATCGATTTCTGGCCAGGATTCCATAAATTACATACAACCTACACATGTACCGGAAAGAGGGCATATTGAATTCGTACGAAATGAACTTGGGAGAAGGATAGGTATCCGACCCCATAAAAATATACAGTTGATCAGCATTAACAGCCGACTCGATATACGTATAGATCCTGTAGATTATTATAGCTAGTGAAAAACAAGTTGTAGTACAGCGTTTCTAATTGTTTTTTTTTAACAAACTCATTTATTGCCTACTCCGTATACACATTATTTCTGTGTTAAAAAGTTTTGCCAGAAATTGCCAGAACAATCTCGGAACTAGATATACTGCGAAGCGGATGTCGCGCAGATTCCATAAACTTACGGAAGGAGAAAAGGAAAAACTCGTTCCACATAAGACGCAACATTCCCATGGACGATGACGACATGCAGGTTGAAGACATTTCCTTAAACAAAGAGTATCAACCTATAATTGTTCACTCTTCTAGATTACAATAAACTTTTACCGGAAGGCTGTGTGCCGGTGTTTATGTGGGTTCACTGTTCACTGCTTCGATGAGCGTTACATGAAGGTCGGCGAGACATCCGAGACATTTCATAGTAGGACTAGTCAATCTGAACGGGGAGGTCTCGCCCAACGTAACCTGGCTTCACATGTGTCCAGCCTGTGGGCCGGACCTCCGACGCTCTCGATGCACCAGGTGGCGTATATGTTGCCTTATCTAAAGGCCAATTTGCAGGACCTGATGTCTTTGTCCTGCAAATTGGCCTTTAGATAAGGCATGGTATAGACATGGTGTACTGATTGCATATTCTGATTCTGTGGATACCAGTTCAGCGCAAGTTGGTTTTCAAAATCGGCTACCTCCTTCAGTACCCCCGCAAACTGCTAAGTTCTGCGGCGTATACAATTTGCATTCAAAATCACTATATTATGATATGATATTGGTAGAATACATGATTCGTGTTGCTAAAATCAGTTAGTTACGCCGGTCCACACCCCCGAAAATGTGTTGCGCCTATAAGCTGCTCCACAGAAAAATGTTGGCTCGGGAATAGCATAAAATTGTCAAATTTTTAACTAAGAACCGGGTATTTAAGTTAAGACACTCAACTATAAGCATTCTTACTTGTTTTTTCCTGAAATTCTAGTTTAAATTTTGGCAATGAACTGTCGAATTCGTTTGAAATCCTCTCGAATCCTTCGCAACCCGGATCCTTTCACTAGCATATGCTGGCCATTCTTTCGCAGAGTCGAAGTTTTCCCTGATTTTCCTTAGAAGTTTTCCCCCTGCCGGTTTTGGGCAATTTGTGGCCAAGATAAGAAAATGACGGTGGAGGCACCGCACCAACTTGGATCAATAAATAAAAGTAGACAATAAATTTTGCATGCCGAGCGAGAAAGTGGCGATGGGGCTTGGGTCGCCGGATCCAGATACGAGGAGGACAGACAGAGTTTTCACCCTTTCATTAATAATTGTCAGCCCTGCATGTGCGGAAAAATGCCAGAATGAAAATGGAAGCGGCATAGAGCGAGGGAGCAGTGGTCACCATATAAATGAGCCAAAGGACCAAAGTCCATCATAATGACATAAGTTTTTCCCATTCATATAAAAAAGTGTGTGTGGGCAGTAAAAACTTTGTGTATTGTCACATTAGGTCTCCCTCGCACTCTATGTGCCACCGCCTATGTATGTGTCTATGTATTTAGGGGTAGATATACCACCTTATACATACAACTAACATTCCAACATTCTTGGCCTGTCGCCATCAATGTTGCAAATGATTTCGGGTGCTTTTTTTGCCGCCATTCCTCACGGGAACCATTTTGAAAACTTCCCTCCACCTCCGTCCCTGTCACTGTCCTCCTTCTTCCTTCTCCCTTCTCCCGGTTTGCGTAATATTTGCGCCTATTCCAGCTCCCCTTTATACGAGTATCCTCGCAAAGGGTCATAACGGTTTTGTTATTGTATTTTCCGTTGCTTTTTCGTTTGTTTTATCTGTGCAATTTCTAATTAAAGGCCGACAACAGTAACAGTTAGTTGCCATCCGACAGCCGAATAGTATGGATCAACACCTGCTCAAGGTCGGGGTGCTTGCTGTCGTTTGTCCTTAAAAGTCACCTAATATTAAGATTAAATGCGGCAAGACAGGCTTCGTCGGCGGCGCTGTCCTTGGCGCGGAATCGCAACAGCTTTCGGGGCGAGTGTGATAAATGCCTACGAACACACACTGGCTACGGGCACCAGGTGCTGTTGTCGCTATACGAGCACACATAGTCGTACTCGTAGCGGCAGAGGTGAAAAGCCCACTTAGGCCGCGTTTCCGGTTTCGTAATTTCAGTTTTCATTCCGCCCGCGGCAACAGTCTGTCCGGCAGAGTCCCTCCCAGCAGTGTTAGTTGTTCATTGTTCGCAGCCTTTTGACAAGTGACTCCATTCAGGGGTCTCAAACTTATCGCCGGCCAGCAGTCCGGCAAAGGGACGAAAAGGCTGCTCGTTGGCGCGCGGGGGAAATCCAATTAAGCACTCAACGCCGCTTGCGAAAAGCTGAGAATTAAATTCCCCACCAAAATGCAGCATTCTCAAATTTCCTGGCCCCTGATGGGCGGCTGTGTGTGTGGGTGTGTGTGTTTTCGTGTTTGGTGGAAAATCTTTACGGTTGGCCATAAAATGCAGCTGGGCAAAACCGCTACAAAGTCGCACATGAATTTTAGTGGCTGGCAAAAACACTTTTGTTTGCCCATAGTTGAGGCTCTTGCGTTTTAATAGTTGCTCTAAAATGCGCTTACAATACAATTTCAAAGGTTACAAAAATAATGTAATGGCCTCTTCCCAGCTCTTTAGGGAAAAGAAACGCTCCGGGGCGGGGGATTTAAATATATTGCTTGTTCAATTTGGAAAAACCCTGAATAAAGTGCTTCTGTGAAATTCGTTGTATATATAGCCGTATTTATGTTCTACATGCCCGAGCGATTATAATTTTAATTGGATTTTTTTGTCTGTGTGGTTGTCCCATTGCGAATATCCGCGAAAGGTTTGTGGTAAATTTCCACCTCCAGTTTGTACGTTTTTCATCACAAAGTGGCGCTATGTTGTTGATCGAAAGGCCGTTGTGTTCCGTGTATTTGGGAGGTAATTATTTGCCAGGGCAATAGGTTGTTGGTTGTTGCTTTGCGGTGGTGCTGCACCTGCAAGTGAGTTATCAAATGCAGAAAACTGAGAGGCAAAGGAGCCGCCGACAAAGTTGTAAAATGCAATCGTGGCCATATAGCCACACAGAGGCCTTCGTCCCACATCCTGCGTCCTCTGTCTCGGGTCCGGGTCCGGGCTCATCCGGATACGGGCTACAGATACCTAAAAAAAAAAAAGAAATACTGGAAAAATAACAAAGTGGTTGGAAAAACAAACCTTTGTGGTCGGCAAAGAACAGAGCAGAAGAGCACAGCTCCGAACGGACAACATCTGCGGCGGATGTGTTGGGAGCAGGAGGTGCCAGGGTGTACCGCATGTGCAAAATCAACAATAACAAAGCACTTTCAAGCACATGCACTTGTCAGTGGCACATCTCCTGAGTGGCAGCCCATAAAAGATGCACCCGGGCCAAAGCAAGCGGGCCAAAGCCAAAACAACCAGTCAGCCCCGATCCGACGGCTTTGGTTGCGCTTTAATGGAGCCAAAAAGGTCGAAAAAACAGGAAAGCAAAATGCTAAAAGCAAACAAACAAGCTCACTTAACAAAGAATGTGAAAACATTATCTTTGGCTGCGAAACTTTAGCCAAAGGTCGCACTCGCATACATTATCTATGTTTACGAATCATTTAATTGGCAGCAACCAGTTTTGAAAGCTTCCTTTGCAAATATTCCAAGAGTGCACGAGTATATGACATTTTCTGGACATGCAAATTCTGTCGGGAAAAACCTTAAGGAAATATGCAAATTGTGCTACAGAATAGAATAATTTTTTTTTTTAAAAGAAATACCCATTTAAGTTATTATGTCAGATGGTACAGATGGTATCTTAAGTGTGTGCAATCAGCATCAGGCGAGTCGATATAGCCATGTCCGTCCGTCTCTTCTCCGAGATTATAAGAGCTAGGGAAGTAATTCTTTTTGATTTATATCCGTTATATATGGACGCAAATTGAGTTTTTTAAAACATTTTGCCACACCCCCTGCCGCCTTTGTAATGGGCATAAGACTGTATTGTCTTTTACATATGTGAGGAATTAAAAAAAAAACGAAATTTTTGCCATTGACTGGGCATCGAACAATCGAAAGACAAGACGCGCGAGATGTAATCACACAAAATTAGGGGAAGCGCGAGCGGAAAGCCGCAGTTCGAATGCAAATGCATCCAGGGAATCGATAATCCTGCCGAGGAAAGGCAGTGAAAGCCCACGTTATCCCCCGAAGCCTTCCCCTCGTCAATGAGCGTTTAATGAGCTGTGAACGCTTTCGCAAAGCGCCTGCATTTGGCGTTCTGCCCAAGGCCCAAACAAACCGACAACAAAGGACCAACAATGCCGGCAACCACTACCAGGACTAGTACTTCTCCAGTCATTTGCGCATAAATTATGCGTGCACTTAGCAGCGGATAACGTATACGCCCCGTTGCCGTGTCCGAGACAGGAAACGTGCATGGAAACGTGAAGCAGACCTATATTTTCGGGCATATAAGCACAGCGTATTTTAGGTTTATGCAACCTTAGTTAAGCAACAATATTAATAAAAAAAAAGTAACATTTATGAGGTTGTGAGAGCAATGAAAGAGATTTTACGCCAGGACTGAGTATCACTTCTAACTTGAACACTGAATCTATAATTTCAGAATTGAACAGCACTCAAAAAAACGATATCTTTTGAGACACTAGTTCAATTTGAGGGGTAATAAAAAGCCACTCCTAGAGCATTATTCCGGCTGCCGCGCGGCCGGGAAATGCCCTGAAATGTCCTGGCACCGTCGTCCTGATGTGCCTTCCCATTGTCGGCTCCGACAATTGTCACACCTTTTTATTACCGGCCTGGCATTAATAGCTAATGAAGGGACATCAACGGGCAGGCCACATGGCAGTAAAGGAGGCGGCCAGAGCCAAACAGCGAGCATCAAGGACCAAGGACAATTGGTCGCCATAAAAGCTGGCAGCCGGACATTCTGGCAGGGCAATTTACAATTGTTGGACACTAAATGGTTGTGCTCCATCTGCCGCTTTTCTCTCGCATTTCCCGGCAATGAATTGATGTTGTCCACCTCTTCACTAATTTGTATTGTTTTTTGTTTCGCCCCTGTTTTGTCCCCGAAATTGCCCAACTGTCCTGCGTCCTGTGTGCTGTGGTTGAGCTCACTTTTGGCAATTAATTTGGCCGCATTATTTCCGGGGACAACTTTTCCACATGCAATTTTAACTTTGCCCGTGGCTTTTTGTTAATTACGAGTTTAATGTTTGCCTAAATGCTTGCCTAATTGTTGAGTCCGATGTGGGGACTGCAAAAACAATGATGCTCAATTGATTACCCTGTAGTATTCCGAGATCGTGGCCCCATCAAAATTTATGAATGTTTGGCATAAATTCCCGTTGAAGCCCAATGATTTAACGACTCCTTGCCGTTGGCAAAACTCGGGTAAAACTTTTACGACGGCGAGCACTCTCCGCGACACAAAGTAGATTCAACCATTGACCCATAAAACTTAAACATTCCGCCAGGAAATGACCGGAATGATAAAAATGCGCATATACTCGGTGGCAAGCCAAAAAAAACACACTGAAAATGCTCTATTTCTGATTTTGCAGGGGAAAGTTTTGCTTGTGTTGCAGGAGACCTCAAGCTAAATCGAATTTGCTGTTCTGCAGTTCGGGCAACTAATTTCAATTAGCACTTTCACATGCATTTGCCCCCGCTTTTCTCGTTTTCCGTTTCCCGTTTCACGTTTTCCGCCTTCCGCCTTCCGGCTTCGGCCCATCCCCTCCAGACGTCTCCGACAACGAGAATTTCCCTAGCAGCCCTGCCAGAGTGCATATAAATTTTTAATTCAATTTGAAGACACAAGCAACGACATTGAGTGGCTGCCACTTTGGGGAATAAATATACGGCCGGCATCCGAATTGGCAACCGAAAACCGAAAACAGAAACCAAAACCGAGACCACGTCCACATTCACAACCGAATTCAAATCCGAATCCAAATCCAAATTCAAATCCAAATCCGCTGCTTGGAGTCCTTCGATAAGAAATTCGAGTCCTGGCTAAGTGGAAATCGTTCGAAGGTTCAAAGGGATTATATTCTGCATGCAAGTGAGGGTGTGTTTGGCAGGGGGCGTGGCTGAGGGCGTGGCTGAGGGCGGAGCTTTGTGCCTCACATGCAAAATGCATTAAAATAGTTTAGCACACTTTTTGGGGTATGCCCTTTGAGAAAGGCAAAAGCATATCCTTTCAACAAAGTTTTTATTTGTTCGTTAATTTAGCTGTTTTCCAATATGACAAAAAATAAATAGCTTTAAGCAAACTTATACCAAATAAAAGAGTAAATAAACGCCAAAACTCTAAATTGATTTCCATACTTAATTCCAGACAACGAGCTAATATTTAATTTACCAAAAAGGCTAAGAGAAATTTAATAATATTCAAGCAGGGCATCCAAGTGGGGGATTCCCTTTTCTGATTCAGATTTTGCCGACGTATGTGACCTTAATTTCCCTGCCACTCGCTTGTCAATTGCGAACGATTCGCTTCAAGGACGATTGCACCGAAAAACGCTTTTGCTTTGCTCACAAATTTACCAATTTTAATTAGAAATTATCAAGCAATATAAATTTACCTTAAATGCTAACCAACTACTAATTACAGTTCATCACTTTCCCTAGATTACCTTTTAGCCATCACCTAGAAAATCGCACGTTGCTTGCTAACATTTCTCAAATGTTTAGTGGCCGCCTCCTTGGCTTGGAAATACTTGATTCCATTAGTTTGATTAAAAGAGCGAAGGGGGTTCCCACCAAATGGAGCAGCCAATGCAATTAACCAATTAAAAGGGGGAAACGAAAAAAAGTGTAAAAGCCTTGGCTAATGGTTTGCGCCAACACTACTCCCAAAAAGGCAAATGTTTTTCCAAGGTAAAGACTAATGGGAGAATTGGTAAACTAACGATTAACGAGTCTTTATACATATGTTTTCTTAATCAGCATCAACAGCCGACTCGATATAGCCATGTCCGTTTGTCTTTTTTATACCATGTACCTTAAGGTACAAATGGTATATTAAGTTTGTGCAAAGTATGTAACAGGGAGAAGGAAACGTTTCCGACCCTATAAAGTATATATATTCTTGATCAGCATCAACAGCCGAGTCGATCTAGCCATGTCCGTCTGTCTGTCCGTCTGTCCGTCCGTCTGTCTGTATGCATTCGCATTCGCAAAAAAATCGATATCTCCAAAATGATAAAAGCTAGAGACTTAAGTCTGTTAAGTCTGCTGATCGTTTAAGACGTGCATGCAAAATTACGTTCATATCGGACAAGAAATATAGAAGATATGACCAATTAAAGTTTTACCCACCCCTTCCCACGGCAACGGCAAGAGAGGCACATGGTATCTCGTTGTCGAGGAATCTCGACTACAGCGTTTCTACTTGTTTTGCATTAAATCCGTTTATCCCATACGCAAATGATGCATTTGCAATTGGCAAAAAAAAGCTGTGTCTTCGCGATATACTCGTAAAATTATTATGAGACCGGATAATAAATATAGAATATATGGCCAGTTAAAGTATTAGCCACCCCTTGTGAATACTATGGCCCGATGACGTCATCTTCTCCGTTTCTTCGCTGACTTTCATCCGTTAAATAATCAGCACGTACTTACATACATTGCACGCCACTTGATTTTTATCTTAAGACCTTTACAAGTACCATTAACATTTCTTTAATGCTATTAACTTTTTAAAAGCTCAAGACTCCAGAGAGATAAATGAAAAGCCATTGTGTCCAAGGTGAAAGGGTGTCCTATTCAAGGGACCAGCAGTGTATGTAAGGACGTGCTGATTGTTTGGAGTATACATGAAAATTACTTGAATTAATGAAATTAAAAAAATTAAAAACTGGTTGATAGTGAAAATAGGTATATACGAGTATATGGTACGAGTATCCCGTTATCGAGAAACCTCGACAGCAGCGTTTCCACTTGTTTCAAAGTTCTATTTGGCAAGGATTATTTAAAATATATTTGACTTGACTTGTAATAATTTTGAAATATCCGTTTGTGTGTTTCCAGGAGCTGGTGGCCATTTCCCCGGAACGCCGCAACTGGCGGGGCATCTTTATCGCCCTGCTGGTGATCGCCGCCGTCTTCAGCCTGATCATCTTCTCGATCTTCCTGCTCTCGCCGGAGGACGAAGGACTACGCATCCGTGGACGCCGCATGCTGCCCAGCGACATCCTGGGCAGGAGTCTGCAGTGGAAGCCCTTCAACGGCACCTGGAGCAATGGTAAAACCATCTCGCCATTCAAATTAGAATATATTCTTATTTGATTCCATGTCTTTTCAGGCCGTGAGCTCGTTTATCGGGATCCCACTGGCGGTTTGTCCATTCTAAACATGGCCGATCTTACCACTCGCATTCTTATGACCAACTCAACATTTGTAAGCTTTTAGCTCCTGCAAATTTGCAATATTCAGATTCAACTATTTGTGTTACCCTATGATTTTTAGCGCCAACTGAATGCGGAATCTTTTCTGGTGGCACCGGACCAAAAATATGTGCTCCTCCAGTCGGATACCAATGCCGAGGGCTCTAGGTAAATATTATATATTCTAGGATTTTAAAAACTTACGAAATATAAGTTTGTAAACATTCTTCGTAATTTTCTATGCAAGGTTTTTTTAGCGTTCCTATAACATTGAATTGTATAGTTTACAAGAGACCATGGCATACTAGTAGAGTATTATTCAAGCAACTAAAAACTGTGTATACTTGTTAAATATGTATACTTTTTCATTTGTTGTATCTAGTAGTCCCAGATAACATTGCTACATCCAAAAAAGCGCTGAAGGAATATAAAACCTAACACAAATATTTTGTACAAATTTAGTTTCGCTTGGATTCTTCTCTTAAGAGGCCATCCAGATATTTTGGTGTCATTGCCGCTGAATTAATTTTTTATAGAACAATTTGTAAATTGACCGATTAACCTGCGAGCGTTTTACGACCCCTGTTTCAGGCATCACGTATACGAGGTGCAGACGGCCAACACATTCCCGCTGGGACCAACCGAGAACATTGCGGAGGCGCCCCGCCTGCAGCACGTTGTATGGGCCCCGGTGAACCCACCTCCGCCCCTGGCGGCTCCACCACCCCCTGGAGGCGCCCCTGCGACTACCCTCAGCCCCCTGCCCAGTGGCAGCATCATCCTGAACAGTCTGGCTGGGGCGGCCAACGGGGCATCCGCCGGAGGGTCCCCCTCCAGCAATGGAGTCCCATCGAATTCGAACCAAAACGGCAAAGGCAGCTACTCGTTGAACCAGGCAATCGCCTTTGTGCACCACAACGATATCTACTACAAGCCCAAGGTCCAGGGCGAGCTCGTCTGCAGGATCACTCAGACGGGCAGCCTGGGAGTCGGTTACCCGGAATCTCCGGAAACAGAAATGGGATCAGGTCCATCCGGGGGAGTGATTTTCAACGGAGTGCCGGACTGGACATACGAGAACGTGCCGGAATTGGACAGCACGCGCAGCAGCATGGAATTCTCACCGGACGGCCTCTACCTGGCCTTCCTCACCTACAACGACAGCGAGGTTAACGAGTACAAGTGAGTGTCGCAGCTGAGGGGTGCTCCTAGTTAAGGAGCTCCGAGTGTTCCTAGCTACCTTGTCCGTCGGTCCGAATGAATTTCCCGATAAATGAAGCTGAAGTTTAATTAAAAAATTACATAAGTAATTGGAAATCAAATAAGTACAGGGTGAACACTCTTTCAAAAACTTGAATTCAGGGATGTCCCACCCTTGGCCCAATCGGTTATCAAGCCATCGGCTTTTCACCGAATAAGACACGAACTTTGCCGAAGTTGGAGTTGTTGCTTTGCAAAGTTTGGACCTGTTCCCAGTGCAATTACCACCAGTTAAAACTATTAAATTGTTGTTTCCTTCAGATACACCTGGATGGGCGACGACATCAAATATCCGGCTGTTATGAGCCAGCGCTACCCGAAGACGGGCTCCCGGAACCCCAATGTGACGGTGAACGTCGTGAACCTCTCTGTGATCAAGTACATATTTCCCACGCAGATCAAGCTGCCCTCCGACCTGGCCAACGGTAGTTACGTGGGCGGCTTGACATGGGCCTCGGCCAGTGACCTTTCGGTGACAGTGACTAACCGGGAGCAGACCAAGGCCACCACTTGCCTGTGTCGGGCCCCGCATTTCCACTGCCAGGCCGTGCACACAGAGGTTACCATCAACGACGGCTGGGTTCTGCCCGCGGAGAAGCCGATTTTCTCGGCGCGCAACCAGAAAGTCTCGGAGGCGAAGCAGTCGGCAAAGGTCAGCCAGAGTCCCGAGGAGATAGCCCTGGACAACCAGATGAACTTCACTGGCGAGGCCCAAGCGGCGATCACAACCCACGAGATCAGCAACGGGGGCTACCTGTTGAAGAGGCTGCCTGTGCGGGATGGGGAACATGGTCACTACCGGCATGTGGTGTTCATCTCCTCACTGGACCGGCGCCCTGTGCCCCTAACCATGGGTCGCTTCGAGGTCACCGAGATCATTGGCTGGGACGAGCCGCACGAGATTGTGTACTTCATGGCGGCTCCGGAGAAGCGGCCGGGCGAACGGCATCTCTATAAGATCAACCTCAAGCTGAACGTGACGGAATCGAACCGCACCTACATCACCTCCACCCCGCCCACCTGCCTCACCTGCGACAACACCGAGTCTACCTACCGCCTGCACAGGGCCAGGATCTCGCAGCGCGGCGATCGCTGGGAGGACATCGTAGCCCGCCTGGAGCCGGACGACTGCCTCTACGACATACCCAAGAACTGTCTGTACAACCGGGTGCAGTTCAGCCAGGACTACAGCTACTACGTGCAGGAGTGCCTGGGTCCCGAGGCGCCCAGTGTCTATCTCGTGGAGACGGCCACCAATGACAAGATCTATGTCCTGAATGCAGGCGATATCCTGCGGCATCGAATGTCCCAGCTGGCGGTGCCGCAGATGCGCACTTTCAGTGTGGAGATCCGTCACGGGTTCCATGCCCAGGTTCGGCTCTTCTTGCCCCCGGGAATGCGCGAGGAGGAGGATGTGGCCTTTCCCCTGGTCCTGCATGTGTGAGTATCAATTATTTGTAAACATTTAAAAACCATTTGCTCAATAACTTCGTGCGATTGACAGCGACGCCTCGCCGGGATCTCAGTTAGTGACAGAGCGCTTCCATGTGGACTGGAACTGGTACCTGGCCAGCCAGCGGAGCTTCATTGTGGCCCAAATCGATGGGCGTGGCAGTGGCTACCAGGGCGAGTTGCTCCGCACCCAAGTCCACGGCAAACTGGGCACCGTCGAGGTGGAGGATCAACTCGGCGTCTTGACGTGAGAAACCCCCTTATTTTTATGTAATTTCGGATTAATCCAAGGAATATCAAGCAGGTACTTGCGCGACAACCTGAAGTTCATAGATCCCCTAAGGATCTGCGCCTTTGGCTGGGGCTACGGTGGCTACGCCTCCGCCATGATGCTCATCGATGATTCCCAGCAGGTGCTGCAATGCGCAGTGGCCATCAATCCCATAGTGAACTTTGGATTCCATTGTGAGTGATCTTTTAAAACTTGTTTACAAATATTCATTGCCAACAGTGCGTGTTTTTACATGTCAATTGCTATTTCTTTGAGTTTTTTTCGAAAGCATCGCTTATAGGAAACAAGAATAAATATTTTCAACTTGTTTAGTTCGATTCATTTTCAAGCTAAAATTAATTATGTATTTAGCTCACAATTGCTCACAAAAGTAGTCCTAGTTTCGGAAAGCATATTAATCAATATAAACATATTAGTAGGGAATATCCAAAGGAGAGTTTAGAAACTATTTTTGAAATCGCAAACAAAATGCGAAGGCGGAAAGGGACGGGGCAAAACACTGAAATAAACTCGATCTGCCTGCATAAATAACGCACCAAAAGCAAAAAGAATTAAACCTCTAGCTCTTACCATCTCCAAGAACGACGTTTCATACATACACATGGACAGACAGACAGACGGACATGGCTAGTTCGACTCGGCTTTTGATGCTGATCAAGAATATATAGACTTTCTGGGGTCGGAAACGCTTCCTTCTCCCTGTTACATACATCGCAAAAAACTTAATATTTCATTTGTACCTTACGGTACATACATGGTGTAATGAATTGTAGAAACAATTTGAAAAGTTTGCTTCACAATATGTAACTATATTATGTTATAGATAAGCAATGCTTCAAATTAGTTAGTTTTTGCTTGCAAACTAATGGTTATGAATACTCCGCACAGATTCCTTCTTCACGGAGCGGTATATACCCTTAAAAGGCGACTACCTGCGCGCCCTCCAGGAGGCCGATCTGACCATGAAGGCGGGCAACATCAAGGGCCGCAACCTAATGCTGATGCACGGAACCGCCGACACGTTGGTGCACCAGGAGCACACGCTGATGCTGGTGCGGGCCTTGGTAGAGCAGCAGGTGAAGTTCCGGCACCAGGTGTACCCGGACGAGGATCACGGCATAGCCAGGTCGCTAAGCCATGTGTACAAGACCATGGAGTGGTACTTCGATGAGTGCTTCGGCCCCGTCGACGACAACGAGTGGGACCCCACGGGTCTGTTTGTGTTCAAACAATAATTAAGACCCCCCTACGATCCCTACGACGAGGATCCGCTGGCTAATCAGCTAAGCGACATCAGCGACGTAGTGCCAGGATCGAAGCCGGGACCGGATGCCGGCGGAGCCAATGACAAAAACAATGACAGTGACGATGACGATGATGATTCCGGCGCCAAAGGGGGTAGCAATCTCTCCGCCCTGCTCACAGCGACCACGACGACCGCCTCGCTGTCGGCCCTGGACGAGCTGGACAACCGGCTGCAGGCCCTCGACCTGATCACCTCCTCGACGGCGACGACCCTGAGCAAGGTCGCCGGAAAGCTGTGCAACTACAGCAGCAAGAGGCGCCTCCACCAGTCGGAGGCCACGCTCGCCCAGAAGTCGCGCATCCTGCAGCACTAGGCGGCCAACTAGCATATGTTTCTCTCTATAGATATTTCTGTTGTCATTCGGTTCCCAAAAGCCAAACCCACATGTTTGCACCAGAGTTCAGTCTCCAACAGTGTTCAATGTTTAATTTCAATTTATCCACAATACTCCACATTCGATAATGGCTTCCAAAGCTATTCAGATTTTGTTACACGGTACATTGAACTTTATCTGAATTAGTTGTAAATTACACTTCCAACCAACAACTAGATATAATTTAGACCCCAAATTTCCGTTTAGGTTATACGAGTATTTCGCGAGATTGGGAACCGAGGAGCAGGAAAGAGGGAGCAGAAAACAGAGGTCATGGATCAGGGGGATGAGAGAAACAAACCAAAAGAAAGGTGATTCATTTATGCGACTGATTATTAACATATGTGTATTAAATAATTAAACGAACTGTCATTGTCATTGGGGCAACAACCGTGCGACGGGTTGGTGGCGATCTACTCGGAGACAGCGTTGTCGATGAGGTCCTTGCCGTGAGGATACCAAAATGTAGGGGATAAAAACAAACCTAAATGCTAAATGCAATTAGCAGAATGCAAACAATTGCTAAAAACTAAAAACACACAAGAAGAACAAGCGGAGAAAAGACAAAATCACATTATGTATGTGTCATGTCATTTTGATTAAATATTCTTTGATTTTCTTCCGTTTTCTTACCTCATTGTTGTTTCCTTAAGTGTTAATGTACGTGTGTATAAGCATATAGTTATAATTGACTGAGCGTTATTTTTTTTGTATATATTAACGGTTACATTTTAAACTAAAGCCCCAACAAAACGCCGATGACCCAATGAGGGCGCAGCAAATGAATAACATGCCGAAAAACATATAAATGTAATACATATGTATATCTCTTTAATAGTCACAGATTTTGCGAGTAGTTTGAGATCCCCGTGGCAATCCACAGCTTATTCCAAGTAAACTCGTACTCGGTGTACATGAATGTTTTGTGATAGTCGAGAGTAGGCGACTATAAAATACCCTGTACTCCAATAGAATCGCTTCTCATGAACCCCCAAAAGCCCATATATTGATATTAACGAGTATATGATAAACAGAACAACTATACCATAGATAGACCCTTCTCTCTAGACTTTCGGTGTGCAAAAGCTTTAAACTTCATATCCATTCGAGTAGCGCCAATGTTTAATGCATATGGATACAGGGTATTTCCAGGTGTCTAGCATGTAAACCAACAGACCTAATTTTTTTTAATCTAAATAACATAAATGTATATTTAGAGTGGGCGGGGAAAGCAGGATTAACAATTGCGAGAAGATTGTGCCACAGGCTTGTTGAGGAAAAAAAAAAGGAAAATACTTATTGACAAAATATTAAAATATTGAATATTGAGTACCCCGAGATCGGGGGAGGGGACAATGAAAATGAGGTCGTGCTTTAGCGAGAACCAAGGAAAAAATGGAAAAACATTTTTTTTTAGATTTTTTTACCATTTAACATTAAATAAAAACGAATAGTAACGAATCGGAGTGAAGAGAGAGGACGGAGAGGAAAGGCGCCAATATTATAAATAGTATTAACGTATAGATGGAAATGGAAACGATTGTCAAAAGCCTAGGTGTTAAATGTTGCGTCAATAAGCGAACTTTTATTGTAGAGGGGCCGAAACGGGAACAATAACGCAGCCCACTCCCTAAGTAAACTTCCAGAAACCCCGGTAAAACTATAAAATCCATATAAACAATATAGTCAAGCTTTAAATGTTGTAAACACAACTTGAAACTTAACTAAACCGAAACCCCAAAACCAAATATATACGAAACTATGAAGAAGAAAAAACAAAAACAGACCCATTAAATAAATGTTAAAATTAAATGGAAAAGAAAAAGTCGCAAAAATGAATATTTATAAATGTTTAAAACAAGAATTCTATAATAAACTAAAACAAAAAATAAGTATATATACATACGTACACATATACAAGCCTAAGTGTAAACAAAGAAATATATNTAAAATTAAATGGAAAAGAAAAAGTCGCAAAAATGAATATTTATAAATGTTTAAAACAAGAATTCTATAATAAACTAAAACAAAAAATAAGTATATATACATACACATATACAAGCCTAAGTGTAAACAAAGAAATATATATGTAATTGTGCTATGGCAGCATTTTATGTATTCCAAAAACAAAACAATTAACTATGTGGAACCAACCAATGTAAACGCAAAGCTAACAGATACAAGATACAAAATACAACATACAACTCATTTCCATAAAGTACAAACCAAACATGAAATATAAACGTATTAAACTTTAGTTACGCCGCAACGAATCCGGAAACCAAAGAGACCAACCAACCAATGGACAGTGTTTTAGCTTTTTGTTCGGTCATTTCAGAAATGGCCTAGTGATTTGGTTTCAATACAGCCCCGAACATATTTCAGAATCGAAATGTACCCAACAAATTAACGAAGATCCGAATTCAAATAGATTTAGCAAGCAAAACTATGGATTTCCAAAAACCAAACCAAAAACAGACACAAGTATACCAACCAAAATGAGATCTAAAGCAACTAAAAGCCCAAAAACAAAAGCGAAACAATAAAGACATTTTTTGTGTGTATGCAAAATAAATTAAAAGCCCGCTTGTTTTTTTGAATTTAATGGGTGAGGTTATAAATTGAATGTTTCATATTTTGGCGCCTTTCAGAATATTCTGGAAATGCCAGTGCTGTAAAGGTGTCACTATGATGCGAGTGGAATATTTGTAGGCAGGAAAAGAGTGACCACTACGCAGTTACATATTTGTTGCTTCTTAGAGTTTTTATGGAAAATCGAGTATTTTATTTATCCAGGACATTCGAGCCTTTGTAATATTTTTACAGCGTTTATAAGTTGCATATCATAGTTAGAAATTACCTTAATTTCTATATCTGTGTTAATATATTTATATATATATATCCANTAATTTAATTATTATCAAATATAATAATTTCGTTATATCATCCTCCTCTTCCAAATAAATCAACGAATAAAAATTTGCCTCCCAAATTTTCAAGAAAAGGGAAATTATTTAGAACCTGCTTAAGCTTCCACTATGGTAGCAGTAAGCCTATTTCTCGCAATTATAATTTTTTTTAAAACAATTTTTATAAAAAAAAAATCCGCCTGAATATTGGTAGATCATTCAGAATTGGTTGTTTTCTGTCTAATTATTTTTTTAATTTTTTTTGTTTGTTCCACAATATGTTTCTACCTAGACAATGCCTCGTTCCAGCAAATTGCAATGTTCCAAATAGCGCCCGCATGGGCGCGCCGGCTAACTTATGGGGTTAGCTTTAGCATGTAACGCCGTCGCATTATTGTTCTAAATAGTAAATTTCATTGTTCTAAATGGTAAATTGCAAATTCTCAGAAAATCAAAATGTTGACCTTCTTTACCAAAAAAATATAAATAAATCTCCAACTGAATATTAGAAGACCACTTGAAACCGCTGCTTCATACATGTTCATTTTTTATATATATATATAGATATAATTTTGTTAGTAAGGCATACTGGGTTGACAGGTACCCCCAGCTTGTACAAATAAAATTAAACAATTTTGTAATCTGGGGACTTGCGTGCAACAGCCAAATTAAAAGAGTTCAGGGGTCTCAAAATCGAATGCTAAGGTTAGTCACAGGATGTGAGTGGTACATCCGCAACACTCAAGTCCACAAGGACGTAAAGCTGGCCGCGGCTTTTGAGGAAATAAACAGACACTCTAGCCGGTACAACAATAGACTGGATTGCCACCGAAACGACGAGCCTAATCAGAGTTCGCTTTCCAACGAAGCTAAATAGACGCCAACCGAGGGACCGAGGACTCAACCTAGAAGGATCTAATATGTTGTTACCTAGAATTATTTTTCAACAATACCATTTGATCAACAAAATATACCAAATATTTTCAGTTGGTATTTGTGGGATACTTCAGCCTTGGGGCCGGATGGTATATATTGTCATCATCGACGCGGTCACACTGGTCGTCGCGTGTTCGTTTGCTGCTGTTTTTTCGTTGCTGAAAAATAGCGAAAAGACAATTGTACGGCGTTCAAGAGCCTGAGGTCTGCTCGGGCCACGCAGAAGCCAACGTTGTCACTGTAAAGAGCAGGTGCATATTGTGCTTTTCCAAACCATTTTCGTACAATCAAGTTCTGGAAACAATCGTCCCCTCGTGTGCCTGTGCCTGTGCCCGTGCCCGTGCCCGAGTGTGCGTGTGTGCAAATCAAATTCCTGTATGTGTAGTACTTGCTTGTGTGCACGCGTTGAATATATGTGTACGTGTGTGTGCATAAAAGGCATAGCAACCCAGACCTCTCCCGTTAGTTTTTGGGCGGGGGGCGGCGAATGCCCGGAAGAGCGAAAGAGAGGGCTGGAGAGTGCTTATAAGGACTGCGAAGAAGAGAGCAGGCTGGAGCGAGCGTTAGAGTGAAAAGGTGTGGGTGGGAGGGGAGCAGCGACGCCGACAACTGTAATTTTTTCATAATTTTTGTTGGGCGGGTTTTGAGCTGCAGTACACCTCCAAAAAAGCGAGTATAAGCAAATATGTGTGGGTGTGTGTGCAAACTTGAAAGAGAACTCAAGGTAAAAAAAATGCCAACAGAATTACGCGAGATTCGCTCACGAGGAGCGTGCGAGTGCGAGCGAGTGGGCACGAGGCGGGCCATGCACGTGAGTGAGCGAGGGAGAGGACTAGTCGCGGGCGGGTGGGTGGCTCGGATAATGATAAAGAAGGGAGATAAACTAAAAGTATGCCTTTAATTGATTTTCGCTAGTTGCATAAATTAAATGTTTACATTTCGGCGGCAGTGCTGGAAAGCGCGCCGCCGGGGCGGGGTGGCAACCCTGCCAGCCATGAAAACAAGGCGCGTTAATTAATTAGGCGCAATTAAGAGCGGAGGAGCTTGCCGGTCGAAAGCAACACGCGCACACACGCGCATGATAAGGCAAACGGCAAACGGAAAAAGAAAACGTTGCCCCATCTTTCACTTTTGCCAGCATCTCGCTCTCCCTGTCGCTCTCGCCTGGTCGTTAGCCAACACTGGCGCGCTGACCAGCTCTTCGGGAAATAATTCGCCCAAATTCCACACATACATGTGCACTTGCATGTGCATGAGCCTGGGAAATAGTTTTCCTTTTGCAATTGAATTCGTGTGTTGAACGGAAACCCAACAAAAACGGTAAAAAAGCAAGGAAAACAAGAAAAAACCCCTCGTGGAGAAGTGTGTGCGTGTGCGTGAGTGATTAGCGGCACCCAATTCACTCTTTGCCATTCGCTTTCTTTCAGTTTCTACAAATTTTTTCTCTTTCCCCATTTTTTCTTTCTTTTTTTTTCTTTTCTTGTATTTTGCATAATCGAAGAGCCGCCTTTCGGTACATGTGCATGTGTGCCGTCCCGCTTGCACTCCCTGCGACCAACCCCGCCCGCCCCCGCCCCAAACTACGGCCACCTGTACGCCCTTGCACACTCTGACGCACACATGCACACACGCCCCAATGAGCGCGTGCACAAAACTAGAGTAGGCGTCGCTGTATTAGTGGGTGCTCTTCTACACTCGAACAAAAAACGCCGTTCAAGATTCATCTCCATTGAATCGGTACCACTACTGTGCACTACTGTTCAGACAGATTGATAGTTCGTTCCCTCCTTTCTTGTATCAATACAGCACAAATTTCACAATACTCCTATGCTAACTCATTTCAAACTAACAACTTAAATCTAACAACCAGAAAATTAAATGATTTTCATCTTCCAAAAGCGTAATACTAAGCTTATGGTAGCAATTCATTTCAAGGCGTTCGATTGTACAACTTTTCAGTGAAATCTTGCTCTACTACGCAGCAAAATTTCAAAAGCATTAGTTTGCTTCAAGGAGCATCCCCATTGCATCGATATCCCGCACTATTGTGCAGTAACATTGATAGTGCACCTTCATCTCTCTTGCACAAGCAATTTTTACCAAAACGACACAAATTTAACAGTATTCCTATAGTAACGCAGTTCGATTTAACATTTTTCCAGTGAATTCTTACTCTACCACGCAGAAAAATCTCAAAAACGTTAGAAGATTGGGGTACTACCTTGACTCCTGCATTTACGTCGCATCTTTAGCGCCTCTTCACTTTGAATGCTCGATTATTAATTTATCAAATACTCGATTATTATTAACATAAAAATAGGTTACTATTCATGGGTTAGTTTTCGAGTATTTCCTTTCAAAGGATATTATTTTAACCCCCCATTATCAGCACAGGTTGTCAGANTAAAAATGCCTTTTAAAAGAGGTAAAAAAAGGTAACACTATTACGTATAGTAATTCAACCAAAATCAGCACAGGTTGTCAGAGATCTGGCGAAACTATTGCAAACTATGCCCGACCCTCTAAAGAAGTTCAGGTAAAATCCAAGACACTTTGAATAATATGATTTAATTTAATTTTGGCCACCTTCATAAGCTTCCAGTGCTCCAGTCATTTGAAGTGAAATCTTCCAATTTCAATAAAAAGATTGATGAGAGTTTTACCGAACTTGAGCAACAAAAAAGGCAATGCGATACATTTGTTTAATGATCATTTCATAAGATCCGTTTATTGGTTCAATCAATAGCAAAAATCAAGCTGATTCGGAGGTAATCCACTATCTGGCACTACTGGAGTGTATTGGTTTGAAGAGCTTCGCTTATTTGCTTAGAGCCAACCCCTTCGCCACTTCGCCACTCTCGCTTTCTGCGCCTCCAAAACTTCCCCAAATTTGATTACTATGCATATGCTAAGCGTCCGTCCGATTACTGAGGTAAGCACTCTCGATTTCTGCGCCTCGAGTGCCCCCCAAAATCGCTCGCAGTGCATGCCGAGGGGGGAGTACGGGCATAGATATTGTATCGCTTTCGAAGTCATTTATTTGCGGGCCTCGGAGTCTCGTGAGCACTTTTTTAATACCCCCCCACACACCTTGTCGACATGTGTTATCGGCCTGGCCGGGCGTTGTTTTAGTTGTGTGGCCCATTTGGGCCTGTTTCTCTGATTTCATGCTGGTTGTTTTCCTAATTTTCTGTGTTTGCGCTCTGAAAAACAATTTTCGCCTGGCGCCTTTGAACGCTTCAGCTGAAAATTGCCACAGCAAGGGGCCGAAGGAGAAGGGGAGTGTGTGCGGGTGCGAGGTGTGGGTGGGTGGGCATTTCTATTTGTAGAAAAGAGCGCATAATTTGCAATAGTTTGCCATTTACGCTTTCCATTCGCCCGAAATGCATGCAAACGGCTTTTGGAGTGCCGGCCAAGCCAGTGTGTAGTGTCTGTTGTACGAGTACGAGTATTCATTGTTGCTCTCCAATTAACCCAAATATGGTCATATCTCGGGCCCGCCTCGCGAACCTCTAATTGTTGGCCAGCGTCTCGCGCCTATAGATGATCGCGGGGCTGCCGACGAACGCCAGACGAACTCTTGATTATTCAACCCCTGACGTTTGTGTCGTTGCAGTTGTTCATGTTCCATTGAACTCGGTGACGTCCCCTCTAAGCCGACAACAGGATCGCCACAGGCATACTCCTAGCCATTGCGGACAGTAGAAGCACGGAAGGTGTCGTACCCAGGAGCGAAGGAGAGACGCGCCCCCTCGTTTCCCGCCAGTTTCCAGCCGACAGGAGTGCGAACCCGTCTTGAATGGATCCATTTGTTGGCTGGTTTCAGAAGGAACAGGAGGGCCCATCGCTGCGCACATGGTTAAAGATTTGGGAGACGAATGCCCAGGAGATGGGCGCATTGCTTGATCAGCAGCTACAGCAGGCGACGAATACGAACGGCAACAGTAGCGCCCTGGCACTAGGACTAGGACTCGCCCCCAGCGGCCCCAACACCACCAACAGCAGCTACACCGGCAACGGCGGCAACTTCAACAACAACCCCAACGCGAGCAGCAACAATAACAGCGGTAATGCCGGGAAAGAATGGTCCAGAGCAAAGAATGGTGCAAACTATTGGTATTCATTGGGTTTCAGGCATTAATAAAGGAGCCATATTTCCTGATCTAGAAAGCATTGGGTTTTTTTTTTGATCTTATGGGGCAAATTCAACATTAGTTTGTCAGTCTACAACTTAACGTGCACATAACAAGTTGATTTTCCATTCTCTCCTCGTTTCGAAAACAAAACGGGCTATTGCCTGTTTAATATTCAATATTAATTATCGTTTGGTGTAAATCCGCAGGCAAGCCATACTTATCACGTCCGACCAGTTCGCTGAGTCGCACGGCTAATTTCCGAGCGGATTCCTTGGAGATACTCCAGCAGCATCTTAACGGCGGCTCTCAGCGGCAAACTAATAATATCACCAGCAACAACGTCAATAGCACCACCACCACCAACACCATCACCACCACGACCACCACCACCACCTCAACTTTAACCTCAAATTCAAGCTCAACAGCCGCCACCACAACAACCACTACCAGCAGCAGCAGCAGCAACAGCAACAGCAGTAGTAGCACTACCTGCAGCAGCAGCAGTTCGGCCAGCATCAGTGCAGGTGGAAATACCACCAATAGCACTGCCGACTCATCGACCCCAGGCTTGGTGGAGAGCACAACCGGTGGCAGCAACGGCGCCAAAAGCGGATCTACCACAAACGGACCACCAGCAAGCAACGCAGCCGCTGAGGCTGGAGCAGTATCGAGTGGAGTTGTAAGCTCGAGCACATCAACTACCACTGGCATTAGTGCCATCGCAACTGGCACTACAAACAGCACCACTAGTAACAGCGCCACCAGCACCACCACGACCACCACCACCACAACAAGTAGCAGCGCCACCAGCACTAGCAACAGCATCAGCAGCTCCAGCATGAGCAACGAGTTAGCCAACAACCCGCCGCAATCGTCAACAATAACGGCCAGCCGCGCGAACAGCATCTACTACAACCCGTCGCGAAAGAAACGGCCAGAGAACAAGGCCGGCGGAGCTCACTACTATATGAACAACCACATGGAGATGATAGCCAAGTACAAGGGGGAGCCGTGGCGCAAGCCGGACTATCCCTACGGCGAGGGCGTCGTTGGGTTGCATGAGGAGATCGAGCACTTCTATCAGTACGTCCTGCCCACGCCCTGCGAGCACGCCATCCGCAACGAGGTGGTCAAGCGGATCGAGGCGGTTGTCCATTCCATCTGGCCCCAGGCGGTGGTCGAGATATTTGGCTCCTTTCGCACCGGCCTCTTTTTGCCCACCTCTGACATTGATCTCGTAGTGCTAGGTGAGTTGTAATCCCTTTTTGCATTCCTTCAAGAAAGCAATCTGTCAAATATACGGGCTACTGAATCGAGGATCGATTGAAATGAAAACCATTTGTAGCATACAAAATTTGTGCATGCACCCGGTTTTTGAAGAGAATTCGTACGAAAGAATGCAGCAGGGTGAAGGAGACGTCTCCGACCCCATGAAGTATATATGTACATATATTCTCGATCAGCATCAACAACCGAGTCGATGGACGTAGTTTATATACTACGAGATCGGTCTTTCTTGTTGTATTAGGGACATACAAAGTATGCTGCTAAACTATAACCTCGACTTTGATCTATTCTCCGCAGGTTTGTGGGAGAAACTCCCGCTGCGCACTTTGGAATACGAGTTAGTGAACCGCGGCATCGCCGAGGCCTGCACGGTCCGGGTGCTGGACAAGGCGTCCGTGCCGATTATCAAGCTGACTGACCGAGAGACCCAGGTGAAGGTGGACATCTCGTTCAACATGCAGAGCGGCGTGCAATCGGCCGAACTGATCAAGAAGTTCAAGCGCGACTATCCGGTGCTGGGCAAGCTGGTACTGGTGCTCAAGCAGTTCCTGCTGCTGCGCGATCTCAACGAGGTGTTCACCGGCGGCATCTCCTCCTACTCACTGATCCTGATGTGCATCAGCTTCCTGCAGATGCACCATCGTGGCATCTACCACGAGACAGCCAACCTGGGCGTGCTTCTGCTCGAATTCTTCGAGCTGTATGGCCGCCGCTTCAACTACATGAGAATTGGAATATCAATCAAGAACGGTGGCCGGTACATGCCCAAGGATGACCTGCAGCGCGACATGGTCGACGGACATCGGCCATCGCTGCTCTGCATCGAGGATCCGCTAACGCCCGGCAACGACATCGGGCGCAGCAGCTACGGGGTCTTCCAGGTGCAGCAGGCCTTCAAGTGCGCCTACCGCGTCCTCGCCCTCGCCGTTAGCCCGCTCAACCTTCTAGGCATTGATCCGCGTGTGAACTCTATATTGGGTAAGTAAGCATACAATACTGTCATTGAAGTACCGGGAAACAATGACCAGTGCGACCCCAACCATGTTCACAGCCGTGTCCGTGCTGGGCCCTGGGCGCCCTGTTGGGACGGACCATTGGTTTCGCATTGCTTTCCGGTCCTTTGGCAGGCTGTTTTAAGCATTTTTAGAGAACTTTGCGTAAACATGCTTGTGATTTAGGTCGCATAATTCACATTACCGACGATGTCATAGACTATCGCGAATGGGTTCGTGAAAATTTCGAGCACCTGGTAGTGGTGGATCGCATCTCACCACTGCCAGCACCTGCCTACACAAACGGTGCGCCCAAATATGTGATTGTGCCCTCGGGGGCGGTGGTCCAGCAGCTGTATCATCATCCCGGCTCGCCGGCTGTCCCAGTGCCGCCACCTGCCCATCACAGTATCACCCATCCGGTTACGGTTGCAACAGCAGCAACGCACTTTGGCCAAACCTTTGTGACCAGCGGCACCAGTGCGACCACAACCATGACCACAGCCGTGTCTGTGCTGGGCACTGGTGGCAGTGTTGGGACAGTTGTGCCGGCGGTGATGCACCACCAACATCAGACGCAACATCCGCAACCAAAGCACCATCATCAGCACCAGCACCAGCAGCAACAGCAGCAGCAACACCAGCAGCAGCAACAGCATCAGGCGGCGGTGCAACAGTCAAAGAGTCAGAACCGCCATCGACGGGGCAGCACATCGTCGGGAGACGATTCCGAAGACAGCAAGGACTGCGAGATCGTAGATGTCGTGTCCGCTGGGCCAGGGGAGATAATCGACATCACTCTCTCGCCGCCGCATGGGAGTTGGAGTGGCGGGAGTGGTGTCGCTCACTGCAGCAATGGGAACGGCAGCATGTGCGGGACTATAAGCTCCGCTACAGGAACGGTAAGTAACATTCTCTATGTCTCTATATTATGTAAGATAACAGCGTCTAAAATCTGTTCCAAAGCAGGACCATTTCAAAGTAAGAAACCTGGGTTTTTTCGCCTATAACAACTTATTTTATTCAAAATAAAAAAAATAAATAAAGGCGACTGCCTTCCCCTTCGATGCACTTGCAAGCTTAACTTATGAATTTCAAGGAAGGGTTTAGTGTGCCGGATTCTATCCCTTTTGGTGGATTTCGGTAGAAAAAACAATGCGTCAGCGCACTTGACCAATCATTGTGAACGAATTTCTGACCAAAACCGCATCGAATGCTATCAAACCACCTTCGTATTCCCAAATATGGCTCTGGACGCCTTTTGCTTCCAAAACTGAAACTTCCAATTTGAGGTACCCGTTTTCACTGCAAGCTCTAAAGTAAGTTTAAATTGCGTTTTCATGTTGATATCATTTTTTATGTTGGTATTGGTTTGCAAGGATCCTACTCTGAAGGCGATACAATAATTAGCTCCAGTGCTTATTTGGCATCATATTTATGCCTAAATTTCATCAATAGCTCAATGATTTTAACTTTTAGAAACTTTTAAAGGAACGAAAGCCCGGATAGTATAAGCGTTTCCTTACCAAGTAATCCCTTTAATCGGAATCCACAGTTGATATATGATACCTGCAAGGCATTGCTCCAACTGTAATAGAATGCAGAGAACATTGTAACCTTCTCAATTTAATTTGAAACGTAGAGTTAACTTGCGTTCTTCAACATCATTTGCAGCCGGAAAACGTTAACGATGCGGATGTCGAGGAGCTTTCAACGGGAAGCAGTGGCGGAGGAGGCGGTCATATTGCCGGCAGCTCTGGCGCCGGGAACGGAGGCAACAACGCCAGCGGGGGCAGTGGCAATGGGGGAGGACGCAGCTACAACCAACGCGGCAGCCACAACTCCAGTGGCTACTACCACCAGCAGTACTATGTCCCACCGCCGATGCAGCAGCAACAGCTGAGCAAGAGCAACTCCTCCTCGTCCTCCTCGAACTATCATCACCACAGGCACCAGCAGCAGCACCAGCAGCAGGCGCCGCAGCAGCAGCAGCAGCAACAACATCATCACCAGCAACAGCAGCAGCAACACCATCATCAGCAGAGGCCGCAGCATTTGCGTTTAGGTGGCGGTGGCGGCAATGGAGGCAATAGCAATGGAAACGGCAACGGCAACGGCAATAATCGCTACCAAAAGTCAGTGGGAGGGTCGCCCGTCAGCAGCAGCAGCAGCCACAGCAGCCAAAGCAGTCACTGCAGTAGCCACAGTCAGAGCAGCAACAGCCATAACAGCAACAGTAATCGCTTGCCACCGCTGCGCGGGACTTTGGTAAACTCCTCGTCCGCGATATCTATTATTTCTATATCTTCCGAGTCCTCGATAGGGAGTAGCAGTTCCAGTTCGTCGAGATCTGGACAGGAGCAGCAGCCAATCGAGCGGGATGAGCGATAGGATTGCAAATTACATAGGCATAACGTATATCCAACTGAGAAGCTAAGGACGAAGGGAAAGCAAGAAGCGCATATGAGGATAGAGGTACCAGATAAACAGCGATATTGATAGAGATAGAGATAGCAATAGACATAGGCATAGAAATAGCCAGATACAGAGACAGCGAGACACAGAGAGAGAAAGAGATAGATTAAAAAGTGTTAGCAATATTTATGAATTATATTTCTTTCTCAGGTTCAATTGCAAACTTTGCGGCATTTTTTAAATAATTAAATCTAAAAAAAACACATCCATACGCAAAAACATAAAAAAAAGTCTACAATTTCACACATACTTATCAAGAGAAGTAATCCGTTCGTTTTTATTTTTACAATGCTGTTTCGCTACTAAAAACAAAAAAAAAACAAATCCAAAACAAAAGTCCTACTAAGCTTAATATTGCAACTTTGCCTCCGCGCTAGATGTATTTCATTTTGTTTTTAAAATAAATATGAAAATCACAGCAAAAAAATTTACAAAAAGCAACAAAACCAATTATATAAAAAATATAAATAGTTTGTATAGAGGTTATCCTAGATGTTAATGTAAAACTCATGATTAGGTCGTAATGGTTTGAAAGTGCGACAAACTGAAGTATGAAATAAGCTAATTAGCTGCTACGTATTTAAGAACTCCGCATACATATGTTCACAATCTCTCTT
>JAJJHQ010004195.1:1939-28308 GCA_021223825.1 Drosophila ironensis | reverse complement strand
GACGGACGGACGGACGGACGGACGGACGGACGGACAGACGGACAGACGGACATGGCTATATCGACTCGGCTGTTGACGCTGATCAAGAATATATATACTTTATGGGGTCGGAGATGTCTCCTTCTCCCTGTTACATACATTTGCACAAAGTTAATATACCATTTGTACCTTAAGGTACATGGTATAAAAATGATGTATCAACGGTAAAATCTTCTATATCCGGATGTTAAAACAATGAAAATATCGAGGTGGATCAAAATACTTTAGAATCTAGTGCTAAACCAAGAGTCAGTTCCTCTCGACAAAATAAAAATCCCCTATACATGGGATAGCCTCTCAAGCCACAAAAACAAGACTACAATATATGATCGCCACAGTGTACCCCAATTCGACCAATGAAACAACCGATATCCGCTTCCAACAATAATCACAATATCATAGGCATAAAAATACTGCAGAATCCAGTGTTGAGCCAAGAGAGAGTGATCCTCGACAAAAGATGATCGCTCATCTCCAATAAGCACCAAAGCAAGCAGAACAATAAACCATCCAAAGGATCAACACCAAAAGCAAATTTAGCAAAAAAGAATCCCGTAAAATCGCATTATCTTCAAAGAAGTATACCGAAAACATCACCCCAAGAAGTTAAACGAGAGGAGTCAATATTTTCCCTACATTCTACTCTAGTTTCGACACCTTATAAACACACAAAAAAGACTCCCGTACAAACGCGATATCTTGACCCAAAATTGTACACAGATACACCCGAGCAACTAAAACGTCAGAATTCTATGCTATCGCAGCATTAAGCTCAAGAATCCACACCTAAAAAGCGTACCGATCAGAATAAACCAACTCCACCGAAAGAAAGTATTAAGCATAAAGAATACGGAAAGGGGCGTGGCAAAAATCTGGAAATGAAATTATCTGCATAATAGTTGAACGGACCTAATGCAGAAAGCTCTTATTTTGTTCAAGTTATCGAAGAAAATACAGTTTTAGGCAAATTACGAAGGCGGAAAGGGGCGTGGAAAAAGTTTAAATAAACTCCACCTGCGTACACGGACCTAAGGCAAAAATAATTACACCTCTAGCTCTAACCATCTCCGAGAACGAGGTGTTCATACATACAGACAGACAGACGGACGGACAGACAGACGGCCAGACGGACATGGCTACAACGACTCAGCTGTTGATGCTGATCAAGAATATATATACTTTTTAGGGTCGGAAACGCTTCCTTCTCCCTTTTACATACATTGCACAAACTTAATATACCATTTGTACCTTAAGGTGCATGGTATAAAAACAATTATATCTTCTTTAATTAAAGGAATACAGCTTTTCATACAATCCAGTTTAAATGCAAAATTAAACTTGAATACAGAATGGTACTTTAACAACTGAATTAAGCCAGGGCCACGACGAGATACGAGTACAATGCTAAGCTACAGGCACAGAGAGAATCGATTGCCAATCAGAAGACCACGCAGAAATCAGAAGACCACGCAGAAATCATCATCTCACGGTCCCAAATAACAACCACATTTTTATTTTTAGAGTTTATGTGTTCCATTCTTGCCCTTATATATATGTTCTTGCCCTTATATATATGTTGGAATCTCGTTGTCGAGAAATCTCGACTAGAGAGTTTCTACTTATTTTATTCAATCTTTTCAGCACATTTCCCCGGACTTGAAGCATGGAAATGGGCAGGGGCGTGGGTATAAAAACTTATCGAGGGCTCAACGCTCGGCTGGCTAAGCATCTACAACTTTTCTGTTGGTTTTTATTAAATTTTTGCGCGCCGCGACGTTGAATAAATGGGAAATAGCCGGCATAGCTTTACGCCACATGGCGTATACTTGATGAGCAAAGCGGGGCCAGGACGGAGAGTGCGCGGGAAGGGGACGACCAAAGAGGCACAGAGTCGTACAAAACCGCACAGGATCACAGCTCAAATGCCATTGAAAAGGCAGGAAGGGCCAAAGGAGGTAATGTGGGCCAAAACTAAATCATGAATGAACGAGAAAGGTGGAAAAGTGGCATCAATTTAAACGCTCACTCGTGCCTCTGCCGATGACACTTTCCGAAAAGAAATTGCTTCCTTAACCGCCTGTCTTTCGGAAGCAGGAAAAACGAAAGACCTGTTGTTGATTATTGACGGCAGTATCCTTGCCAATTCCCGTGCCGTGGCATCCTTCCATTATACCGGCACCTACCAGCCCGGTGTCACCGAAAGGGCTGACTTCGTGGTCCGGTAGTGTCATAGGCTTAGACCCAAGAAGTGAAAGGCTTTCTGCGAGAGCGAACGCAAGCGACACACAGATGAAAGGAACGAAACGGCCTCTAACGCAGTAACTTGTCCATGGTTAATGATCGAAATGCGACATTTGGATATGTTCAAATAAAAAAAACCAAATGTTTAAATATAAAATGCGTCTGCCAAATGCGTGTGCCAAAGATCAAACTGACGAAGGTGACGACACTGTCACCGATTCCACCGACTTCGAGAGAAGCGATTCACCCACAGAAGATGACATCTTGAACACGAGTGCAATGGTCGGAGAATGGCAAATGTATCTGGCGCCCATCCTAGAGAGCTCCCACTTCCGCCAAGACTTTAACATCAAAGATCTTGGCACCGTATCTTGTATTTGATTAATAATCGAAATGTGAATTTGGATATGTTTTATATTTAAACACTAATCAATTTAAACGAAATGTTTAAAAATAAAAAAGTAAATGTTGAAATATAAAATGCGTCTGCCAAAATTTATACCCCCTGCAACAAAAATCCCAAATGGTAAGGGCACCAAAAATAAAAATAATCAAATTTTTTACAAAAAAAATAAAATATATATATATTTTTAAACACAAAAAAAAATTAAAATTATAAGAAAAGAAAAGAAGAGGAGGTGCTAACAGCACGACTAACGAGGCAAACTGAACTGCAGGAGCTGTCTTGATGTTTGAGCGATAGTCCGACAGATTCCTATAGTAGCTTAATTTTAGTAGCTTAATTTTGGCACTATTTTGTATGCAGAGGTGTCGAATTTCACATAGAAGGTTGCTGTTATTGTAGAAGTTTTGGACGCCTTGCAGGGTGGAAAGACTGTCACAGCAAATGATGTATCTTCCTTTAAGTTCGAGGGCAACTGTAATTGCTTTAATAATGGCAACTGCTTCTGCGGCAAAAACCGAGAAGTGGTGAGGTAGTAGGCCCCACAGAAGAATTTTACCATGTTCGTCTACCACTGCAAGAGAGGTAGTGGCTTCGGATTTAGATCCGTCGGTGTAGAGCCATTTCCGATCAGAGTGGTTGTCGGTAACTTTTTGGAGTAGCTGCATAAACGTTGTGACTGGTGTCCTAGATTTTTGCAGAACATGGAGAGAAGTGTCAATGGCCGTGGAGCGTAATTTCCATGGGGGAGACGGGATGTCTTTATTCCATCGGTAGGGCTTTTCAATATTGTATCCTTCGTAAACTGTATACATCTTCGTATCGTGGATTGTACTTTGAATTGCCTTCGATGCTTCAGGGCCACGTCGTAGTCCTTGCAAAGAATGGAGTTCGTTGAGCACATAAGTTTCGGTAACAGCTTAGTGGTTTTGGCTACTCTGGTTTTGATATCCGGTAATCCGGCTTCGGCCAGCAAGCATTTCGTTGGGATCGTTCTGAAGGCGCCAATGCTCCGTCTCACAGCAGCGTGATAAGGAGGCAGGATCTTGTCAAGGTTAGATGGCGCACACCATCCGTAGATAGGGAGGCCATACTCGATTTTGGACAGCATCAAAGCTCTCGTCGCTTGTATAAGTGTTGTGGGGTGTATTGATGAGCGCTTAGTTGTTAAGAATTTTATAATGTTAAGCTTATTGATAAGTTTTAACCTAAGTTCTGTACAATGTTGTTTGAATGTTAGTCGTTTATCGATGTTTAGGCCGAGAATTTTAGGAAATGGTACAAGTTCTATGTCTATGTTATTGAAAGATAATGGAGGATATATACAGTGTTGTTTTTTTGCATATATGAAACAATTTACATTTATTTACAGCAAGGGTAGCACCGGAAGTGTTTCCCCATATTTGGATTTCATTAAGGATATCTGAGAACTTATTGTTGAGTAAATTGGTATTCTTACATTTGCTAAAAATGATGGCATCATCTGCATAGGCAGAAAGGTTAATTTCCTTATATCTTAAGATTATGTTGTTTAAGGATTAGAAGGCAATCATGAACAACACCACGGAGAGGGGCGATCCTTGTGCGATGCCATTGTGCAGGGTATAGAACTTAGATAGAGTGTTGTTTACTCTTACTCGGATTGAACGGTTGATCATGAAAGCCTTCGCTAAGTTGAATTTCTTTTGACCTACCCCCCACCGGGAAAGTTGATCCAGAACTGTATGCACCCCTATGCGATCAAAAGCCCTTTCGAAATCAGTTGACAGAATGGTAACATGATTTTTGGTGTAAAGGGCATCAGATTTATAATGGTGGAGATGCAGAAGGGAATCGAGAGTGCTATGCTGTTGTTTAAAAACTGCTTGGTGGGGGCTGATGAGTTTGTGTTATGTAATAAACTACTTAAGTCTTTTGGCTAACATTTTTTCAAGCGTTTTGCTTAAGCAGGGAAGGAGGGAAATGGGTCTAAAGGAAGATATTTCGTGGGTTGGCTTATTGGGTTTTAAAATTGGGATTATAATGGCGGATTTCCAGACGTGGGGGTAGGAGCCGTTGGCGAGCATTAAGTTGTACATTTCTAATAGACGATACTTAGCTTCGGAGGGCAAATATTTAAGCATTGGGTATGAAATGCGGTCTACACCGGGAGTTTTGCCTTTCGCGTACTGAAGGGCATATTCAAGTTCACTTCGAGTAAAATTTGAGTCAAGATCAGTAGCAGATGCGGACAAATTGGATACTATGCACTCCTGCGAGAGAATTTCTTCTTTTAGGGTCTTGTATTGGTGGGAGAAGTTGTCGTCCTTGGAATAGTCCGACCAAAAGTTCCCAAAAGCGTCGCAAATGTCTGTAGAGTGGTGCAGTTCTTTATCTTTGTACTTAATAGTTCGGAGGCTATATGAGGTGTTACCAATTAGGCGATTTAGATCAGACCATGTCTTCTTAGTAGAAGATAAAGGGCTAATGTTGGATGTGAAACGTCCAAAATTTCTCGTTTAGCTATTTTACATTTGTATTTAAATAGGGCAATGGATTTCCTGTAAGAGATAAGGAGGGCAGCAGTGCTCCTGGTTTGTTTGTAATTGTGCCAAAGGGATTGCTTTTGTTTCCTTAGATCTTGGAGGGTTGGGCTCCACCAAGGGACAATACGCTTATGTAGACTGGGTTTGGTTTGCGGGATTGCTACATGGGCTGCTGCTTTAACTCCTTTTATAATTTTGGCTGCAGAGATTTAGGTCGTTGGTTGACGGAAAATTAAAGTAAGGTTTGCATTCGGCCCGGTACAGATCCCAATTTGCCTTATCTATTTTAAATTTCGGGGGTGGTGGAATGTTTTTGGGGTTGGTTTGCAAATTAATGTGGGTTACTATAGGATAATGATCGCTTCCATATAGAGAGTCCTTTACGGACCATTTACAGAAAGGGAACAATGATGAGGAGGCTAAAGTAAGGTCAATAGCCGTGAAGGAGTAGTGGGTAGAATGGTGGGTAGCTGAGCCATCATTAAGAATAGTCAACATAGATTTAGTAACTACCTCTTCTATTTGAAGCCCCCCTGGGTTACATGAGGTTGACCCCCACATTGGACTCAAGCATTGAAGTCTCCAACATAAAGCATTGGTTTCCTGGTGAGATCTACTATTTTGAGTATATCATTTGCTATCACGCGTTGGGATGGGGGTATGTAGGTATTGAAAATAAAAATATTGGGTTGTAGGATTTCGATACCTAAAGAGCATGTGCTACCACTTATTGGTATAGGCTTGTGAGGAATGTCTTTCCGGATGAGTATGCTAACCTTGCTTAGCATAGGCATTAGAGATTAAGTTGTAAAAGCAAGCAGTAAATTGCTTGGGGGAAGCGACATTCGTAAAGCTAGCTTTTATGTGCGTTTTCTGCAGGCAAATAATATCCGAATTAATATCATTAATCAAGAGTTGTAGTTCGTGATAATTGTTGAAGTATCCATTCATGTTCCATTGTACTAGTGTAATGGACATAAGCGGGAAAAAAGGAAAACATATTGGATATTATTGCGTTGAGATCTGGGATAGACGAAATTATGAATCATTCATAGAGTCGTCAGAAAAGTCATTTTTATGTTTGTGGGAATTGGCTTTATTTGTGTGTGAAGTTGAATTATTGTGATTAGAGGGTGATGTTGGACTGTTGGCTTCATGTTCATTCTGAATTTGTTGTAATAGTGTTAAAGATGCAGGGGATAGATTATATTTGTTTCGATCAGGTAGACCGGATGGGCTGGACTGATAAAAGCTTGTGGTGATGCGGGAAAGGGGGATGGAGGAAGAGAGGAGGGAAAGGGAGACGGAATGGGAGTTGTTTAGGCTTTCATCGGAGGAGATGTATTTAATTTTTTCATTAGTTTTGTTGTGGTTTGCGTTTTCGCTGCGTTGATCTGATAATTTGGCAACCGAAGAGTAGGAAGCGGTATTACCCGAAAAATTTGACGTTGTCTTAAAAATTGTTTTGGCCTCACGCATGGTGCATTTTTTTGTTGTTTTAATTCTAAGAATTTCCTTTTGTTCTTGGTACTTAGGGCATTGTCGGGAAGAGGCCGAGTGCTCACCAGCACAATTGGCACAGCATTCCCAATTTCTTCATCGGGAATGTCGGAGAGATAAGGAGCATAAACTGTGCCTTTTACAAAATTTAGAGCCTCATGGAGCTTGCACTTAATTTTGCATAAACCAGTAAGTTCGATAGTGTTTATAAACTTTTCGGCATCGGCTTGGGTTTTTACTAGCATTAATAGATTTCCGTCTCTGAGGTTCGAGATTGACACAATGTTTTTTGAGATCATTTTTAAGGCACGGTGGACCGCAAAGCATGAGAATTGGGATATCGTCTTCTCGGTGTTGGTGGAGGCAACTATTATATATTTAGGATTGTCAGTTGAGGTTGGGGGGAGGTCGGGAAATGCCATATCGAGTTTTTGGGGTTGTCTTCTTTTTTTCGATGGGGGCTAATGGCAAGCGTGGCTAACCGGTTGTCCCCGAGGTTGGGCGGCCCTGGGGCCATATCAAAGCTTTAAGATGGTTAATTTGTATTTTATGTAGGTATTTGTTGTAAAATTACCGCGAGAGAATATGATGAAAAGGAGAAAAAATATGGACCGCGTGGGTCGATAAGAGTAGAGACCGATCGAGATCCGCTGTTGGGAGAAGAGAGACGTCCGCTCGCAACGAGAAATAGTCGAAGACTGGTATAAAATATAAACGTTGAATAAATGGGAAATAGCCGGCATAGCTTTGCGCCACATGACGTATACTTGATGAGCCAAGCGGGGCCAGGACGGAAAGAGCACGGGAAGAGGACGACCAAAGAGGCACAGAGCCGTACAGAACCGCACAGGATCACAGCTCAAATGCCATTGAAAAGGCAGGAAGGGCCAAAGGAGGTAATGTGGGCCAAAACTAAATCATGAATGAACGAGAAAGGTGGAAAAGTGGCATCAATTTAAACGCTCACTCGTGCCTCTGCCGATGACACTTTCCAAAAAGAAATTACTTTCTTGCCCGCCTGTCTTTCGGAAACAGTAAAAACGAAGGACCTGTTGTTGATCATTGGCGGCAGCATCCTTGCCAATTTCCGTGCCGTTGCATCCTTCCATTGTACCGGCACCTACCAGCCCGGTGTCACCGAAAGGGCTGACCTCATGGTCCGGTAGTGTCATGGGCTTAGACCCAAGGAGTGAAAGGCTTTCTGCGAGAGCGAACGCAAGCGACACACAGATAAAAGGAACGAATCGCCCTCTAATGCCGTAACTTGCCCTTGGTTAATGATCGAAATGCGACATTTGGATATGTTCAAATAAAAAAAACCAAATGTTTAAATATAAAATGCGTCTGCCAAATGCGTGTGCCAAAGATCAAACTGACGAAGGTGACGACACTGTCACCGATTCCACCGACTTCGAGAGAAGCGATTCACCCACAGAAGATGACATCTTGAACACGAGTGCAATGGTCGGAGAATGGCAAATGTATCTGGCGCCCATCCTAGAGAGATCCCACTTCCGCCAAGACTTTAACATTAAAGATCTTGGCACCGTATCTTGTATTTGATTAATAATCGAAATGTGAATTTGGATATGTTTTATATTTAAACACCAATCAATTTAAACGAAATGTTTAAAAATAAAAAAGGAAATATTTAAATATAAAATGCGTCTGCCAAAATTCATTCCCCCTGCAACAAAAATCCCAAATGGTAAGGGCACCAAAAATAAAAATAATCAAACTTTATACAAAAAAAATAAAATATATATATGTTTAAACACAATAAAAAATTAAAATTATAAGAAAAGAAAAGAAGAGGAGGTGCTAACAGCACGACTAACGAGGCAAACTGAACTGCAGGAGCTGTCTTGATGTTTGAGCGATAGTCCGACAGATTTGTAAAAATTCCAAATTTCACATGGCACACTGTTTGCGTAATCGATTAGTTATCGAAACCATTTCGTTTTTGCTAGTTCACAATAAAATCGCAAACACTATTTTGCACACCTACCTAAGAATTGCAGTCGTTGCTTATTTAAGATAGATAATTAAAGGAAAGGTTATATACAGACAAAATGATTAATGCCAATCTAATCGACTTGTCGAAATACATTTATCGTTTTAGGTACAATATTTACGGTATTTAGCTAAAAGCACATATAAGCAAATATAAAGCGAGCAAAGCCATGCGCTTCGCACTCATTTGACAAACCAATAGGGCCATTGAGTCAGGTAAGAAAAAAAAAACTTTAATTGTACAAGGTAATTTAATAGAAAGAAAAGAAAACTACGATCATTGCCGATTTAAAATCCTTGCTGTAAAGTCGTAAACGTTTTTGGAATTCATCTGACTATTTATGCAAGGGAGCACAAGCAATACGCTTAGGATTTATTGGAATATCCCACGCCAGTCGGAATATTTAGTGGGAAAGTAACCAAAATGTACTATTGAACTGTCTGTCTGTATGTCTGTCTGTCTGTCTGTCCGTCTGTATGTATGAACATGTCGTTCTCTGAGATGGTAAGAGCTAAAAGTGTAATTCTTTTTATTTAGATCCGATATATGTGCAAGCAGATCTGTTTATTTAAAATTCTTGACGCGCCCCTTTCCGGCTTCGTAATTTGCATTAAACTGTATTTTCTTCGACACATTTGCCCATAACTTGGACAAAATAAGAGCTAGAGTAGGTCCGTTTTACTATTACGCAGATAATCGCAAGGTAAAGCACACATTGGATGACTTTCTGCTGTTAATGCCAATGTTCCAGCGCCTCGCCCATTCCAAAAACTTTAGGCGTACTGCTGTATACCATCAGTCGCATCATGCTCACAGTTAGATCGGTATGTGGCACAAACGTCGCTAGCAAACGTTGCATCCAGTTCATCGTCCATCCGGCTGCGGCATGTCGTAGTACAGTAGTGGGCTAAGAACACTTCCCTGTGTAACGCCAGCTCCTAATATGTATAAGCGGACAGCAAATTTCCTTTCCTTCACATACGACCTAAGGAGTCCCAAGTAGGATGCCGGCAATGTTTCCTTCATCTTGACCAGAAGCCCAGTGCGCTAAACCCGGTCGAACGCTTCTTGGATGTCCAGGAGAGGGTATTACAATATTCCTTCCTGTCGAATGCAGCCAAAATTTGTTCAACAACCCGATGCAGTTGCACAACAGTGCTGTGGCCAGCGCGAAATCCGAACTGGTGCTCAGGAATAACTCCCCGAGACTCCACAATCCTAACAATCCTGGCGGCAATCAATCTCTCAAACACCTTTGAAATCGAAGGGAGGAGACTGATCGGCCGGTAGGACGCAGGGTCCCTTCCATAAGACCCTTTAGTTTATTTTTTAATCCCCCCTGTAATTACCTAATTACCTAAATCAATGTAAGCATTTGGTTCTAAGTTCCTAAGATTTTGCACAAAATAGTTAGAATTTTGAATTTATATTTAAAGGCATTTGTTTATAAACTCAAAATCGATCAGTAAATTATTCTAAGATTTTCTGTTCACTAAAATCTATGTCCATAAATCTCTTTAGTGTTTTTTTAGTGGGTATAAGTAACCTAATGATCAGGTTGGGATCTGGTTCAAGTTGGCAAGGATCGTGGCCCTAGACACAAGTTCCTCAATGCACGCATTGCCACCGATGTGAGCGCCGCCACCCATGGTCTAGCTGGTCTACGGGTGCTACAACCTGGGACGCACCGACAACAAGTGCCAGTCGTATAAGAACTCGGTGCTGAAGCAGTCCTGCATAGCCAAATTCTACGTGCAGGGATCCCTCTATCTGGTCAACGCCCGCTCCTCCATCAAGACCATCAAGAAGTCGACCAACGAGCGCATCCCGGCTGTCTTCACTGACGGCAACGTCTGCACACACGACGTCTCCGCCCAGGCGATCTCTGCCCTCCAGAAGGTTAATAGTAACATCGACGCCTGCGCCGTTGAATTGGGTCAGGCTTAAAATAAAAAGACACAAATTCTTGAAAACGAAAAACAATGGTGTTTTATATGGGAATCTGTGTCTTTTGGTTGCAAATAAGTGCAAGGAGTTTAGTATGTAAAGGCATGTACACTTATAAGCAAATTTCGAAGGCGAAAAGGGGCGTGGCAAAAATTTGAAATATACTTGATCTGCCTGCAATAATAACACACCAAAAACAAAAATTATTACACCTCTAGCTCTTACCATCTCCAAGAACGACAGCCAGATAAATTTACTCTCCGTGTAAAATATTAGTCAAAGTAAATAGTGTTGAGTTCTAGATAAACTTGGAACATCTATAAGGTGGACACATCGGTCTTACCACCCGCAGGAACCATTCCTGCGAATCGCTTGCCACAAAAGTGATCATCAATGAATAGTCAAAGGGCGCAATGGATATGCAGCGGGTGAATTCAAGTTCATCCGCATCCTCGGTGACTGAGAACTGCTCTGTCAGGTAAATTAGGATGGGTTCAAAGTCTGTGCAGTATGGCTCTTCTTTATTGATGATAATTACTATCTATCTCCGATCCTCTTTCATAGGGTAGTCTACACTCGTCTGCGAAGCATCGCTCTACGCAGAGATCACGGATTTTTTGTCATCTTCCGTTGACATCGTGGAACAGGAGTACTTCTTGCTCGTTTTGCTCGGGCAATAACTTCATGCGAGGTGGAACTGCAGTCGCCACACGCATCTTGCAAAGGCTGGGCTACATTAGACCTTCCGCTTGGCATGAGATTGCCCATGTTGTCATCTGAATCAACTTCCATATTAGTGACGGTCGGCTTGGAAGGGCGGGATACAATCGTCATTTGACTCAGCAAAGGATCGTCGTTTAGATCAACGTCAACTTCCATATCCATGTCGGTTGGCCTAAGTTGCTGGTTCACCATGTCATAGGTACTGAATCAGGCCATTTTAAATATTACTTGATTTCCGATCACGATTTTCGGCTCATTGTCAGTCTTCTTGACAATTTTTTTTTGCACTTGGAAGCGATTTTGGCCATCACAAACTCATTTGCCAAGTTCTCGCCCAAGAACTCGAGCCGCAGATGCACGGGTGATCCTTTCAAGCAGCTATTACCTTCAGTTGCTCCGAAAATGCGTCGCAAACCTTTGATAAGGCTTCCAGACAATGTTTCGGTTTTAACCTTTAAGGATTAACCTTTAACCTTTAAGGGTTAAATCGAAACATCGTCTACAAGCCTAACCGCAGGAATGCGACGCATTTTCGGGGCATCGGCAAGGAATAAGCTGCTTGAAAGGATAAGCCGTGTATCTGCACCTCGAGTTCATGGGCGAGTCCTTGGCAAACGAGGTTGTAATGGCCAAAATCGCCACCAAGTGCAAAAAAAAATTGTCAAGAAGACTGACAAGGAGCCGAAAATCGTGATATTTTCGGAGATCAAGTAATATGCAAAATTCCCTAATTCAGTACTTACCTATGACATGGTGAAACAGCAACTGAGGCCAACCGACATGGATATGGAAGTTGACGTTGATCCAAACGACGATCCTTTGCTGAGTCAAATGACGATTGTATCCCGCCGTTCCAAGCCGACCTTCACTGATATGGAAGTTGATTCAGATGACAACATGGGCAATCTCATGCCAAGCGGAAGGTCTAATGTAGCCCAGCCTTTGCAAGATGCCTGTGGCGACTGCAGTTCCTCCTCGCATGAAGTTATTGCCCGAGCAAAACGAGCAAGAATGTCAACGGCACGATGTCGATGTCAACGGCAGACGACAAAAAAATCCGTGATCCCTGCGTAGAGCGATGATGCGCAGACGAGGGTAACCCACCCTTTGAAAGAGATACATCGACCAGAGATACATCGTAATTATCATCAATGAAGAAGAGCCATACTGCACAGATTTTGATCCCATCCTAATTTACCTGACAGATCAGCTCTCACTCAGCGAGGATGCAAATGAACTCGAATTCAGCCGCTGCATATCCGTTGCGACCTTTCGCTATTCATTGATGATTACTTCCGTGAACAGCAATTCGGAGTAATGTCTCCTGCGGGTGGCAAGATCGATGTGTAAACCTTACAGGTGTTCCAAGTTCATATAAAACTGAACAATATTTACTTTCACTAATTTTTTTTACAATGAATAGAATTGTCTGGGGCTACTACGAATTCTATTGAATTCATACGAAAGTACATATGTAACAGGAACAAGCAAGAACGATTATAGTCGAGTGTCTCGACTGTAGTTACCCGCTTCTCAGTTTGACCTGGCTTTTGACACAATACCTACCTACTTTTGGGAGCAACAAATTTTCGTTATTTATTTTGTAGGTGTGTGTTTGTATGAGAAGTGTTTCTATGGAGAAACTTGGAATTAGAATGTTCAATTCTAATTAGAATGTTGGACGGACAGACGGACATGGCTAGATGGACTCGGCTGTTGAAGCTGATCAAGAATATATATACCTTATAGGGTCGGAATAGCTTCCTTGTCCCTGTTACATATTTCACATTCGCACGAATTCAATATACCCTTATTCTTTTTTAAAAGAACCGGGTATAATTTGCAAATTTGCAAATTTTTGCAAACAGTTTGTAATTTTTTTTTATCAAATGTTTTTTACTGCAGCATGGAATTTATTTATTACACAATGATAAATGTGCAATGTGCCACAACTAATACAGAACTTTTGCAAAAACATGACGTGTGCTTTACAAAAACTACGTGTGCATTCATTTGAAGTGACCTCTACTGCTTTTTTTCCTTAATTGATTGCAATACCAATAACAAGAAAAACCGAGACAAATAGGAAATGCATTATTTTTGGTAGCTTAAAAATTCTATACAGCTCCACACCTAAGAAGCGTACCGATCAGAATAAGCCAACTCCACCGAAAGAAAGTATTAAGCAAAAAGAATACGGAAAGGGGCGTGGCAAAAATCTGGAAATGAAATTATCTGCATAATAGTTAAACGGACCTAATGCAAAAAGAAACAGGTCTCTAGCTCTTATTTTGTCCAAGTTATCGAAGAAAATACAGTTTTATGCAAATTACGAAGGCGGAAAGGGGCGTGGAAAAATTTTAAATAAACTTGGACCTAAGGCAAAAACGAGGTGAACGAAAAAAAAAGTAGAAACGCTGTAGTCGAGATTACAGCGAGATACCATGTACCTCCATGTACCTCTCCATGTACCTCTACCATGTACCTCTCTTGCCGTTGCCGTGGGTGGGGGTGGGTAAAACTTTAATTGATCATATCTTCTATATTTATTGTCCGATCTGAACGTAATTTTGCATGCTTAGCACGCCTAAAATTATGTCTGTAGCTTTTACCATTCTGGAGATATCGATTTTTTTGCGAATACGAGGGCGGAAAGGGGCGTGGCAAAAATCTGGAAATGAAATTATCTGCATAATAGTTAAACGGTCCTAATGCAAAAAGAAACAGGTCTCCAGCTCTTCTTTTGTCCAAGTTATCGAAGAAAATGCAGTTTTATGCAAATTACGAAGGCGAGAAGGGGCGTGGCAAAAATTTGAAATAAACTCGACCTGCGTACATATATAACGGACTTAAAGCAAAAAGAATTACACCTCTAGCTCTTACCATCTCCGAGAACGAGGTGTTCATACATACAGACGGACAGACGGACAGACAGACAGACAGACAGACAAACAGACAAACAGACGGACATGGCTAGATCGACTCGGCTATTGATGCTGATCAAGAATATATATACTTTATAGGGTCGGAAACGCTTCCTTCTCCCTGTTACATACTTTGCACAAACTTAATATACCATTTGTACCTTAAGGTGCATGGTATAAAATATAAACGTTGAATAAATGGGAAATAGCCGGCATAGCTTTGCGCCACATGGCGTATACTTGATGAGCCAAGCGGGGCCAGGACGGGGAGTGCGCGGGAAGAGGACGACCAAAGAGGCACAGAGACGTACAGAACCGCTCAGGATCACAGCTCAAATGCCATTGAAAAGGCAGGAAGGGCCAAAGGAGGTAATGTGGGCCAAAACTAACTCATGAATGAATGAGAAAGGTGGAAAGCAGCCGCAGCTGCGAAATTCTACTGCGCGAAAAAGTGCATTCATTTTATACCAAACGTATTGCCTCTGTCTGTGGGAACTCCTTTTGAATGCATAATTCTAATTTTTCAATACCTACGAACTAAAAGCTAACAATTCTGTTAACTATTCGCCGACTGAGTTCCCTAAAAGTGGAAGCAGGAAAAACGAAGGACCTGTTGTTGATCATTGGCGGCAGCATCCTTGCAAATTCCCGTGCCGTTGCATCCTTCCATTGTACCGGCACCTACCAGCCCGGTGTCACTGAAAGGGCTGACTTCGTGGTCCGGTAGTGTCATAGGCTTAGACCCAAGAAGTGAAAGGCTTTCTGCGAGAGCGAACGCAAGCGACACACAGATGAAAAGAACGCAACGGCCTCTAACGCAGTAACTTGCCCTTGGTTAATGATCGAAATGCGACATTTGGATATGTTCAAATCAGAGCTCGCAAATAACTGTCAACCGTTTTTACTCTTGCGCTCTCTTTGCGAGCACAACCGAAAAAGAACATACTCTCTCTATATTATGTGTTAAGCTACCTAGTTTCAGGAGATTCGAGCGCTAGGGTATTCTCTGTTTATGCCTAAATAATAATGCGATAATAAGAATGAAATGTTTTTGGATTTTAGTTTAGTACAGATAACATTGATTCTCAAAATTACCACATACTCCAAACAGGACCCAATACATCCAATACATACGCAAAAGACCGTTTCCCACACGGAACACGGCGAAAGGGTCTTGAAACAACCGGACCGAAACAGAATAGAAAAAATCGGTTTCGGTCTGAGAACAATCGGTTTCGGCGTGAGAGCCGAAATATCGGTTGCTCTCTGAGTCTTTTCGTAAAGGGTCTGGAGAAGACACTTTATTTACAGACATAGAGAAACGGTCGACCGTTTTTTGCGAGCTCTGGTTAAANAATATAAAATGCGTCTGCCAAATGCGTGTGCCAAAGATCAAACTGACGAAGGTGACGACACTGTCACCGATTCCACCGACTTCGAGAGAAGCGATTCACCCACAGAAGATGACATCTTGAACACGAGTGCAATGGTCGGAGAATGGCAAATGTATCTGGCGCCCATCCTAGAGAGCTCCCACTTCCGCCAAGACTTTAACAGAATGTGAATTTGGATATGTTTTATATTTAAACACCAATCAATTTAAACGAAATGTTTAAAAATAAAAAAGGAAATATTTAAATATAAAATGCGTCTGCCAAAATTCATACCCCCTGCAACAAAAATCCCAAATGGTAAGGGCACCAAAAATAAAAATAATCAAATTTTATACAAAAAAAATAAAATATATATATATGTTTAAACACAATAAAAAATTAAAATTATAAGAAAAGAAAAGAAGAGGATGTGCTAACAGCACGACTAACGAGGCAAACTGAACTGCAGGAGCTGTCTTGATGTTTGAGCGATAGTCCGACTGATTTGTAAAAACTCCAAATTTCACATGGCACACTGTTTGCGTAATCGATTAGTTTCGAAACCATTTCGTTTTTGCTAGTTCACAATGAAATCGCAAAGACTATTTTGCACACCTACCTAAGAATTGCAGTCGTTGCTTATTTAATGTAGATAATTAAAAGAAAGGTAATATACAGACAAAATGATTAATGCCAATCTAATCGACTTGTCGAAATACATTTATCGTTTTAGGTACAATATTTACGGTATTTAGCTAAAAGCACATATAAGCAAATATAAAGCGAGCAAAGCTATACGCTTCGCACTCATTTGACAAACCAATAGGGCCATTGAGTCAGGTAAGAAAAAAAACCTTTAATTGTACAAGACTGTTTATGTTAAAGATAGAAGTTCTATTCAACATTGGATTTTTTCATTCCGAGTTACGAAGTGGAGTGAGTTGCACGCGTATTGCTAACGTCCGCGGTAAAATCATATTTTACTGTGTAGAATATATAGACAAGTCCACAAAAGTGGCACAAACTGTGCTTAGTGACACAATAAGTCACTTCAAAGTGATCACACGCGCATACGAAGTGCTTCATATCAGATTTATAATAACAATTGAAGCCGCTGCCGGCTGGCACTAGCCAGCTAGCCGGCAAGCACATGCAAAACACCTGTTCAATCCACGAAAGTTAAATCACCGTACCAAGGTTAAAGGCTCGGCTAAGAGCTTGGGCCTTAATTATCCATTGCATACCTCTGGGTGCAATGAAGTCTGGACTAGTTCAGAAATGACTCTTGCAGCTGGAAGATCTTCAGCAACAACACGCGCCGAAATCCCTGTAGCAGAGACAAGCACTAGCGTACAAAGCTCTGTCCCAGCCTCTGAGGCTCCGCAGCGCTTCCAAACCATCAAGCGGAGGATACCCTCAGGCGGATCTCCTAAAATAGAGAGAAAGCGAACCATTCTAGATGGAAATGCGGAAAAGAGGCACAGTACGTGAATCGGTTTAGTCCACTTGCACAACTCCCCACCGAACTGAGCGATCAGCCCAGCACCAGCCGCCAGGCCGCTCTGGCTACAGCGAGGCGCACTGCCGAGAAAGCACAGCCCAAGCCCCCTCCAATAGTTATGGAAGGCGTGTCTGATATCAACATGTTGATGAAAAGTATTAACTGCATCGCAGACGTGAACAAGGTCGAGTTCCGTGCATCAATGGGAGGAGTCATGCGTCTTTATGCAGCCGACGCAAACACCTTTCGATGCATCACGAGGTGGCTTGAGGAAAAGGAGTACGAGTTCCACTGCTATCAGCTTAAGGAGGAGCGACCATATCGAGTATGCGTCAAAGGTCTGCATCACAGCACGTTGCATAGCCAAATTAAGGAGGAATTAGCCAAGCTGGGCCACGAGTTGCTCAACGCCCACACGCCTCAGCGACGCAGCGAGCCAGGCTGCCCTCCAGTGGCACCGACTAATATGTTCTTCCTGAACATCGCTGCTGCGCCTAACAACAAAGATGTCCTAGAGGTGAGGTCTCTGTGCCATATGCGAGTTGTTGTGGAACCTCTCCGCAAGCGCACCGCGATTGTACAATGCCACCGTTGCCAACAATTTGGACACTCGGCGAAATACTGCGCATGTGAAATGTGCTGGAGAGCACCAGGCGAACAACTGCACTCGGCCACGCGATGAACCGTGCACATGATGCAATTGTGGAGAGCAGCACCCTGCCAACTACTCTGGATGCTCCAAGCACCAGCTGTATCTCCAACGCTCCAGGCCTAAGCGCGGCGTGGGAGCCAAAAGCGGTCCCAATACACGCCCGGAACCACAACCCCTCACTGGCAGGCAGGCGGTCAACCAAAGAAGTAGCATCTCCTATGCTGACATAGCGAAAGGCAGCGCCCTACCTATGAAAGAGCAGAGGCAACCGGTCCAGCAGCAGCGCAACGACAGAAGCCGCAGCAGACCCAGAAACCATCATGAGGTAGAGCAGCGCCCACTTGAAGAAAGCTGCAGTACTGAAGCCATACTTCAGTCCCTCAATAATAGCATCAACTCTCTTCGTTTGCTCCAAGAAAAACAGATGGAGCTAATGATGTTGATGTTAAAGCAGCAACAGCAACAGACACAGCAGCAGGGGCAAATAATCAATTTGCTCACTGCTCTGCAAGCGCAGCAGGCTCATAAATGATGCTGCTGCGCATCTTAGTGTGGAACGCCAACGGCGTCTCCACGAAGCTGCTCGAGCTTGACTGCTTCGTGCGGCGACACAACATCGATGTCTTGCTACTCAGCGAGACACACGGCCGAGGCACTGGCTATCCGAAACTCTATGGGTTTGAGGCCTATACTGCCAACGACCCTAGAGAAGGCAACGCTAAAGGAGGAGCAGCAGTCCCTGTAAAATCCAGCCTAGTGCACTTTCCGAAGGGATCCATAACCACCGACAAGGTTCAACTCGCGTCCATAGCGATCCAAACAGCACTCGGCTCAATAAACTTGGGTGCGGTATATTGTCCCCCGGGATTTCCATGGACTACCGATGAGTTCGAATGCATTCTGGACGAAAATTGCCCGAAGTACATTATTGCTGGAGACTGGAACGCATCCCACTGGCTTTGGGGCGCGGGAAGGTGCAATCAACGAGGTCGTGCGCTTGCGAACCTTGCCCTGAGCACGGAGGTAAGCTGTTTAGCGACAGGTGGCCCCACACGATATCCTTTCGGCAGCCGAGGCTCTCCAGGATACATTGATTTCGCCATTACTAGAGGTATCCTAGGCATACACGCCGAAATACGGTCTGTTGCCGAGCTTAGCTCCGACCATCTGCCGTTGATCATCACGCTGGATGCAGCAGCTGTATTTTATCCTAGGGCGGAGAGGATAATTACAAGGCGTACCAATGTTGATGTGTTCCACAGCCAACTGGAACAGTCGCTGCACCTTAACATGGAGATAAACTCTGGAAGGGACATCGAGGATGCCATTGACCTATTTACAAACAAAGTGAAGTCGGCAGCAAAAATGGCCACTCGAAACCCGCCCCGGAAGCCCGCAGCATCAGGTATCCCGCTAACTTATGAGATTCGGCTCCTGATCGGTGAAAAGCGACGCCTGCGATCAAGGTGGATGAGGTCACGCCACCCACTGGACAAAGCAGAGTGGAACAGGGCGCAGGCTGTGCTCAAACGCGCACTGGCGGACCACAAAGCGGCGTGGTTCGACGAGCGTCTGAAGGCCACGCTCTTGAAGGCCACGCGCGCCATCAAAAGACGGTGTAACAGCAAGGCGGCGATAATAAACACCAATGGGTCGTGGTGTCGGACTGATATGGAGCAAGCGGAAGCATTTGCTGAGCACCTTGCCGAGCGCTTCCAGCCACTTCATTTGGCTACCCCAGAGCAAGTGAGTCTAACCCACGACAACCTAACCCAAGCGCTTCAGATGGACCTGCCTATCAGACCTTTTACCCCTATGGAGATCTCGGAAACTGGCCGACAAAATATCAACAGAGCACCAGGACATGATGCCATTTGCAACGCCACATTAAAGGCATTGCCCAGTCGCGCGATACTCTACATTGCGTTGGTGTTTAACGCTATCGTGAGGTTGCAATACTTCCCCTCGCAGTGGAAGCTCGGGATAATCTCCATGATCCACAAACCTGGCAAGCCGGAAAGGGACCCCGCATCCTACCGGCCGATCAGTCTCCTCCCTTCGATCTCGAAGGTGTTTGAGAGACTGATTGCCGCCCGGATTGTCAAGATTATGGATACTCAGGGGATTATCCCTGAGCACCAGTTCGGTTTCCGAGCTGGCCACTGCACGGTTGAGCAGCTTCACCGACTAGTCGACCAAATCCTGACAGCATTTGACAGAAAGGAATACTGCAACGCCCTCTTTTTGGACATTAAGGAAGCATTCGATCGTGTATGGCACACAGGACTGCTGGCGAAAATTAAAGATACGTTACCTGACCCGTACTTTTTACTGCTGAGGTCATACCTGGAAGGAAGACAGTTCGCAGTTCGCTTCCATTCGGCTGTCTCCCCCAAAAAAGTGGTGAATGCTGGTGTCCCACAGGGGAGTGTCCTGGGGCCCCTCCTGTACTGCCTGTTCACCAGTGACATGCCGCAGCCAGATGGCAGCCTTCCAATGATGCTGGCTACCTTCGCAGATGACGTGTGCGTCACATACAGGTCCGCCTGTGAACTTGACGCAGCCAGCGAGATGCAAGACTATGCTACTACGTTCGCGCAATGGGCAAGAAGGTGGAATATTGGCATCAACAGCAGCAAGTCAGCGAATGTCTGTTTCACCCTGAGACGACAAACTCCACCAGCCATTACGCTAGAGGAAGAGCCTGTAATGGTGGCCAATTCGGCCAAATAGCTTACCCCTGGACCGTAGGCTCACCTTCTCCAAGCACATCACGGCATTGAGAATGCGCATACGGGCTGCAGCGGCCAAACACTTTTGGCTCCTTAGCTCCCGAAGCAAGTTGTCACTGTCTAACAAACGGACAGTGTACAACCAAGTAATTGCACCGATCTGGAGGTATGGCTGCCAAATCTGGGGACTGGCGTGTGATAGCCAAATAAAAAGAATACAGAATACAAATAAAAAGAATTGAAATAGTGCAGGACTAAGCCTTCCTGCAAGTTTTATTAAGCCCCCCATTGAATGTTATGTTTTCTGTTTTGTATCAAGTTCAAATGCCACTATGTTTGCATCAATCGGATTTCCATTTAAATTAAACAAATTGTACCAATTTTTAATGGACCTACTTGGCCCTGTGTAAGTCATTGGGCTGATCCGGCTAGTGCATTCGGGTCGTGAGTTTTTATTCCATGTACCTTAAGGTACAAATGGTAGGTATATTAACTTTGTGCAAATGTATGTAACAGGCAGAAGGAGACATCTCCGACCCCATAAAGTATTTAAAGTATATAAGTATATATTTGTAAATTCCAAATAGTTTTTTGGAATGCGAAAACGACGAAATTTAAACAAATGAAATCGCGGTTGTTTGACTGACTAAACAATTGGCTTTATTGGTTATGTGTTGCGCGCTTGAGGTAACTTCGAACATTAAAATCAACAAATCGGCAGAAGGCCAAAGGGGAAGACATCGAAACGAGAGTAACAGGATAGAGCGAAAATATAGAAAGAGAGAGGGCGGGCGATTAACCCTATAGCGCCCCAACATTCCGGCCCCGTTAAAGGGCTACGGCCTTTAAACTACTGGCAGTCGAGCCAGCTTGTGGATAGGGCGCCTGGTTTCTCCTGCCGCCGTCCTAATGTCCACCACGCGGACCTTCCCATCGTCTCCGACGATGGTGCGAACTACGCGCCCAGTGACCCATTTCTGGGGTGGGGCGTTGTCCTCGTGAATGAGGACGAGTGTGCCTTCCGCCAAATTGTCGTCCTCCTCGGTCCATTGATGCCGCTCCTGAAGGCTGTGCAGGTAGTCCCTGGACCAGCTGTGCCAGAACTGCTGTTTGAGTTCTGACAGCTGCCGCCACCGCCTCAAAAACCCGGATTCGCCCTTGCTCCTGGGTACGCCTGGCATGGATCCTGGAGGCGGCGCCACCAGGGCCTGCCCGATGAGAAGATACCCAGGAGTGAGCACTTCTCCGTCGCAGGGATCCTCTCCGCCTGCCACCAGCGGTCTCGAGTTGAGGATCGCCTCCACGTCGACCAGATGCGTGGCGAGCTCGTCGTGAGTCAGGTTGGCGCAGCCTGCGCCCCTGACCAGCCGGTGCTTCGCGGTGCCCTGGGGGGAATGAATTCCCAAACCACGCCTCTCTCGGCTGCCATCTCCTGCAGGGCTCCCTTCTGCCGCTCGAACTCCTGCGACAGCTCTGCCAGCACTCTGCTCGCTCCCACGAAGTTCGTCGCGTTGTCGCTCACCACCTTCTCTGGGAGACCGCGCCTCCCGGTGAACCTTCGAAAAACATTCAAAAATGAGTCGGTGGATAGATCAACTACGAGCTTTAAATGCACAGCCTTTGAAGCAAAACAGACGAATACGGCGACGTAAGCCTTTACCGGTGGCCTTCCTCTTATGCGATAGCTTACATAAAAGGGACCACAGAAATCAACCCCACAAACCCTAAAGGGACGTCCTTCCCGAAGCCGATCAGCTGGCAGATTACCCATTATCTGACCAAGCAACTTCGGTTTATATCGAAAACAGTGCACGCAACTCCTAACAGTTGACGTGCATACTTTCCGCGCATTAACCACCCATATCTGCTGTCGCAAGAGCCCCATCAACACCTTCGCGCCGGCATGGTAATGCTTAAGATGCAAATACCAAGCGAACAGTTTTACGAAGGGTGCGTCCTTGGGCAGCAGCAAGGGAAACTTTGCGTCGTATGGGATTGGGCTGCGTAGCAAGCGCCCCCCTACTCTCAAGACGCGGAACTTCATGGCTCCCTCCGTACAGTCATGCACAAAGGGATTCAGGGACTGAAGGCTCGGGGGTAATGCCTCAGATTTTTCCAAGGCAGCAAACTCCCGCCGATACGAATCAGCTTGAATCAATTCCACTCTTTTTAAAAATGCCAATTTCCTTTGCGCAACTGTAACGAAAAGAGACGGCGATCGTACCTGTCGGTAGCAAAAACGCAAGACGTAAGCCATAATGCGAATTACTTTGCCGTAACTTGAATGTCGACCGACTAGATCCAAAATGGGATTTAACTCTGAATTTAGGAGAACTGCAGACAGCGCAGTCACAGTCCTTTTGTCCTCAGACGTTCGAACTTCTGAGGGCAGCTCAAATTGCTGTGATTGAGGCCACCCACTGGCCTCAGCTTGTAGGAAACTGGGTCCTTCAAACCATAGGGATTCTAATATTTCCCTTACGTCCGACCCTCGTGACACCAAGTCCGCAGGATTGCAGTCAGTTGGCACATGCCGCCAGATCACTTTTTCTGACAACTCCTGAATCTCAGCCATCCGGTTCGCCACGAAGGTTCCTAGAGTTGATGGGTCCCTTTTCAACCAGTACAGTACGATTTGGGAATCTGACCAAAAGTTCACGCTGTCAATGGAGAACTTGCCTACCAAGCCAGACACTTGCTGCCAGAGCTGAGCCAACAGTAGTGCAGCACACAACTCAAGTCGCGGGATCGTCTTGACCTTTAGCGGTGCCACTCGCGACTTAGCAGTGAGCAGGCGCGTGAGGACCTTAACACCGTTGCATGTCCGAAGATAAATGCAACAGCCATACGCCAAACTAGAGGGGTCTGCAAACCCATGTATCTGCACTGATCGACAGTGACCCGAACAAACATACCGAGGAATCTGTACATTTCCTAGATCGCGCAACGTACTAACGTACGCCGCCCAGGAAGTGTGCAGACCAAGTGGGATGGTTTCATCCCAATCCAGCTTTATACGCCACAACTCTTGCAGCAGTATTTTTGCTCTTGTCACAATGGGACAGAGTAAACCGAGAGGGTCAAATAGTCTGGACGCCACAGACAGGATATTCCGCTTTGTTGGCTTCAAATCCGAAAAGCTATCCACATCCATGTGGTATCGGAAAATGTCAACCTGTGGGGCCCATCGCATTCCAAGCGTTTTAACTGAGCTTGAGCAGTCGAAGTTTAAAGGCTTCTCTCTATCAGCCCTTTCCTTGAATAGGGTCTTGCAATTTGTTGCCCATTTGGCCAATGGGAACCCACCTGATTCCAAAACCTCTTTTACTTGCGAGCAAATTTCTCGCAGTTCTTCCAAGGAGTCTGCGCCTGCTAGCATGTCATCGACATAAAAACAATTTTTGATTACTCTCGAAGCAACAGGATGCGACTCAGCACACACATTAGCTAGTTCGAACAAACATCGAACAGCTTGAAAGGGTGCTGATGCTGTGCCATATGTGACAGTGTTCAACCTGTACGTCATCAGCTTTTGTGAAACGCTCTCACGCCACAGAATTAGCTGGAAGTTCCTGTCTTTTTCAGAAACCATGACTTGCCGGTACATTTTCGAAATGTCGGCAGTCACTGCAAATTTATTCAATCGAAAATTAATAAGCGTTGAATAAAGCTCCCTCTGAATAGTCGGCCCGACCATTAATACATCGTTTAATGATCGCGCCGTTGACGTCCTGCTAGAGGCATCAAACACAACCCGCAATTTGGTTGTCGTACTCTCAGGTCTCAGAACACACTGATGTGGAATGTAGTAGTGCTGTCCTGGAGGAGCGGACTCGAGGGCCGACATATGCCCGAGATCCCGATACTCTCTCATAAACTCATGATACATATCATGGAGAGGTTTGTCTTTCGAAATTTTACGCTCAAGTTGCAGAAATCTTCTTTCAGCAGACTGAAAGGATAGGCCAAGGACTTGTGGATCTATTTTGAACGGAAGTTCAACTTGGAACCTACCCGAAGGTAACCTCCGAACGGACTTTGTGAAGTGAGCTTCACAGGCCTCTTGCTCAGCTGTTCTGTGCACAGCCTTCGACTCATCTGGGGTTCGATCCAGTTCCCAGAAGCGTTGAACAAGGGAGTCGAGCGAACAAGAATCAACTTGAGCGGCAACATTGACACTAAGATGATGTCGAGGAACTTTCCCAGTATACTTGCCAGCTACTATCCACCCTAACAACGTTTTTTGGATTAGCGGAAGGTCAGCACCAAGTTTAATCTGACCGACACACAGCAAGCCATAAAAGAATTCAGCTCCCAAGAGCATGTCTATTTTCCCTGGCCTGTTAAATTCCGGATCCCCTAACTTAATATTCTTTGGGACCTTCCAAGTGGATGTGGACAAATATTGAGACGGCTGACACGATGAGATGGCCTTTAGGACCCAAAAATCGCTTGAGAACTTATACGCCGTTACTCGCGACTGTATGGACGCATGTACTTTGCGCTTGCTATCCGTTACTGTTCCACCAGCCATCATAATGCTGACGGTGTTGCTTTCGCGGATTAGCCTCAGATGCTGCGCTAAACTTTCAGTCATTAAATTTAACTGAGACCCGCCATCGAGTAGCATCCTTGCAGGATGGAAAATTCCAAAGCGCTCCTGCACCTCTACCAAGGCTGTTCCCAGAATTACATGGTCAGTACTCAATACATGACCCAAATAGGCCTCGTTAGGTGCATTAGGTGACGGGGAGGTAACGGCTGGAGCTGGCACACCATACCTATGCAATAAAGAATGGTGCGGTTTCTGGCACACCCGACACTTCGATGCCTTACAGCTTGACACTGTGTGTCCCACTATTAAGCAATTGAGACACAAGTTTTGCGCTTTTGCAAATTCAAAACGCTCAATAACGCTTATGGCAGCAAATGACGGACAAGAATAAATTATGTGCCCGTCGTTACTACAAAAGAAACACTTGGCCGCAGCTCCTTTTGTGTTCTTCGTGCACCCAAATGACGATTTTCGCTGCTTGGCGACCTCGACTATTGGCTTCGCCTTGCTCCGTGTAGCCTCTTCGGCCGACAGGTACTGATACCGTCTATTCAATTGCCTTGCGCAATCTTCCCAAGACGGCAGCTTGTCGTAGTCTAGCTGCTCCTCAAACTTGGCTTTGGTTGTATGATCAACCTTTGACATCACCATGATCATGGCATTAGCAATGTCCTTGTCGTTCCCTATTGAAGAAAGCGACGCATATAGCGCCGACACTGTGTCGATCATGGACCTCAGCCCAGACGCGGATGGCTTGCTCATACTCGGAACATCGAACAATTGTGAGATGGTATCGAAAAATATTAGACATTTATTGTCATAAACTGCCTTTAGGCTCGCCATGGCCTTTGGATAATTAAAATCCGTCATTTGGAATGGCTTTACCACTCCTAATGCCTCATCCGACAAACAAGAAACTAAGTGGTTGAACTTTTCCACATTAGTTAATGAAGGATCATCATGAACCAAACTTTCAAAAAGGCAAATAAAATTCCTAAAGTCAGCATGCTTGCCACTGAATTTAGGCAATCGCATTTTAGGCAACTGTGACCGCTGACTTCCACCCATGGTGCAATCTAATGAAGGCTGCGCCACAACCTTGGGCTTCATTGCCTTCAAATATAAGGCCTTTGTCGTGATGCACAGGTCTTCAAGCGGCCCTCGATTTTCATTGACTGGATTAAGAAGATCCAAGTCAGCCTGTAAGTTCATCGCTTTCTCGATGTAGTCTTCGAGAATC
>JAJJHQ010004171.1:317175-363705 GCA_021223825.1 Drosophila ironensis | reverse complement strand
AAATGTTTTAATAAAATTAATTATAAATAAACAAGTTGTACTATAGATGCCTTGGGTCGGAGTACACGGTGTTCAGTTCACATCAGCACAAAAAACAAAAAACATTAGATGTAGATTAGAATAGACCAGGCATATACGGGGCTTACTAATTATAATTTTAAATCATTCAAAATAGCAAAATCGTATGAATCTCGAGCTTTACTTGTAGTTTTGCAATGCAACACGGATATATTGGACCCTACCAATATCATCTAACGCCAAATCTGTATAAAAATCTGGAAACCTACTTGTAGTTTAAGCGAGTAGGAACGGTGTAGTCGACATGGTATCTCATGTACCTCTCTTCTTTTTCAAACATTCTAATTCACAAAATTTTCGTTTCCAAATCCATACATCTGCTCCCAAATATTACAAATATTCTTCAAAAACATACCGCTACCAAATAACACAAAAATATATCAGATATCAAAATATCAAAAATATATCAATAACCTCAAGGCGAGATACTTTTCTATCTTTTAAACAAAATCGAGCGTAGAAGCAATCCATCGGAAATCGAAAGGAATAAGAAACCAGGAATAAGGAAAGGAATAAGAAGATGACTTACCGTTATGCTGCTCTCTCAATCCCTCTCATGCGACACACCTGCGATCCACAAGCGCGAGCACGCACACAAAACACAAGAAAAAAAAGGAAAAAAACAACACCAAAATGCGCAAAACACTTTCGCGAATTGCGCAAAAAATAATGCACTATCAACCGAACGACGACCTATCACTACGATAAACACTCATTGCACTAGCGATTTAGCTAATTTTTAAGCCCGTTTTAAACAATTAAAGCAACGAAAAACGCGAATTAACAGAGCGCAGATCGAAGCGCGTCTTTGCTCCACTGAATAAATCCCGCCAACTGGTTAGCGGTTTTTTGATTTTCGCTCTCTTAGCAAGGTGGCTCACTCTCTTGCAAAAGGAAATTCTTAGCTCTCTTAAAGAAGGAATTGCTTTGCTCGCTCTTGCAAAAGGAATCACACATGCCGTTGCCTTGGCAAGGGGCGGGTTAAAATGAAATAATAAATATCTTCTATATTTATTATCCGATCTGGGCGTAATTTCGCATGCACGTGCTTGGCGATCAGCAGACTTTGCAGACTTAAAATGATGTCTCTATATTTTACCATTTCGGAGATATAGATTTTTTTGCAAATACGAGGGCGGAAAGGGGCGTGGCAAAAATCCAAGAATGACATTTTCTGCGCAATAGTTAAACAGACATAATGCTAAAAGAAATCGGTCTCTTGCTCTTATTTTGTGCAAGTTATGGGCAAATATGTCGACGAAAATACGATGTTATGCAAATTACGGAGGCGGAAAGGGGCGTGGCAAAAGTTTAAGTAACCTTGCTATTCCTGCAATAATAACACACCAAAAGCAAAAAGCGTTACACCTTTAGCTCTTACCATCTCCGAGAACGAGGTGTTCATACATACAGACAGACAGACGGACGGACGGACAGACAGACATGGCTATATCGACACGGCTGTTGATGCTGATTAAGAATACATATACGTACTTTATGTGGTCGGATATGTCTCCTTCTTCCTGTTACATACATACATTTGCACAAAGTTAATATACCATTTGTACCTTAAGGTACATGGTATAAAAAGAGTTTTAATAATATTTATTTTCTTAGGCCATTGTGGCCAGGTTCTGGATTTGAAGGTCCTGGATTACCCGGTAGACACTATTATATTATTGCATATACCTATATATTTGCATACATTACTGTACGTTCATATTTGAGTGACTGTGTTTTTCCAGTGCTTTGGCAGCCGCCTTTGGAGGTCCTCTGTTATCCGGTGTACCCAACTCCCCAGATGCACTGCGTCGACGTCGGCGCTGACAAAACGAAATGACAGAGGGCGCGCACCAACCAGACACCTACAATTGTCAGCGTCGTCTAAATGAATGAATTAAGTCGGCCATGTGACATAACTGCAATGACCGGACCCGTTTCCCGTTTCCCGGCCCGGGCCAGGGCCAGGGCCCTTTCAGTAGCCGTGGTCGGGAAATTGGAGCCACTGGCGCCACCATCAAGCACCACGTTGCACATTTGCCACATTGTTTTGCTGCTGTCATCCCTGCTGTCCCTCTGCACCGTGGTGCAAATGCACTATAGTACTCGTATGTTTTTGCTGACTAACAATACTTTTAAAGTATTACACTGTTTTGCCGCTATGAATTTGATGAGCCATTATCTGTTTCTGTTTCTGTTTCTATAGGTAAATATTGGTTTAGTGTTAAAGTTGTTGATTTTGTGGGCCAATCTCTGTTTTTAATGAAATATTGCAATGCTTTTGCTTCCTAGAGGATTACATTTGTTCGGGCAGATATTCAATATTTTGTTTTTCAATGGAGTCGGCGCTGTTTCTTTTGCAACTGTTTTTATCATTGGCCAGACAATGAATGACCAGCTGCTGGGATTACTGCATTGCCAGTTGCACTGACTCACGGATGGGAATGAATCGAAATGGCTCTGCGCCTGGTCCCGGGGACACTGTTGTGATTACGCTCTGCACTGCACTGCACTGCACTCCACTTCACTCCACTCGGTGCACAATGGACAGCAGCGACGATGACAATGACGATGACGATGCCGATGCCGGCCAAGTTATATGGCACACACGTAGGGCACACACCCACTCCACGGCGACACCTCCTGCACCTTCTGCACCTCCTGCAGCTGCGGCACCGTCTGTAAGTCGTCCTGCCAGGACATTACAGAACAGAACAGAACAGAAGAGAAAAGGCCAAACGACTTGGCGCAGGACAATGGTGGAATGCAAATGGGGCAGCACGGACGTGGGATAGATGAACACGGCGCAAAAATTTATATCCCACGCCGGCAACGGACGGGGGTGCCGGTGTGGGGGGAACATGACCTGGAGGAGCACGTAGCACGTAGCCAACTTACCCGGCGATTTGTGGCAGTGCAGACGCGAACCGGCCGCCAATTAAGCAACAAAAGGGCCGCGATTTCGCCCCCCGGACCCTGGCCGGCCGGGTCCTGGGGCTGCCATTAAAACGGAGCGACGTTGCGAAATGTTTGTGACGAAACGAAAACGAAACGAAGCCAAATGTTGTTGGCGGACGAGAGTGGAACTGGCAGTGGCAGTGGCAGTAGCAGTGGCTGGGGCGGTGGAGGAGCCTCCAGACTCAATCCCGACAACTGCTGCAACTTTCTGCTTCGCATTTTTTACCCCTACTTGCAGCACATTTCGCAACAAAGTTGCCAGGAGCGCGGCGACAGCAGTAGCACCAGGAAAATCACTGCAATAAACATCAAATATAGGTTGAATAAAATCGAAAATTACGGATTAAGTTTTAAAACTAAGCTAGGAACTACCAACTAACATATGTATCTAATAGGTTGATATGTACTGCTAAGTATCGTGATTATTCACATAATACAAATTAAGTCCCACACAACAGGAAGCGATTTGTGTAATCATTTAATTGCTTACCTGCAAAATGGGTTGGGTTTGTCACAGTTTGTCACGATGCATTTCTCCGAGTGAGTGGGGAAGCCGGAGCAAAAGCGCTTTGGCAAAGTCGCAAACTTTATGGCTCCATTGCTCCATCTCGGGGCTTTCAATTTCCTTTTTGCATTTTTATTGTTTAACGGAATGTGTAAGGACATCTCGAGGCGGTTGCAGCGAGTCCGGATACGGATCCAGACCCGGACCCGTGTCCTGGTGGGCTGAGGGTCCTGGAGGGGGTGGCGCCCAACAAGTGGCACGTTGGTCCCTCGTTAGTGGACAAAACGGTTGGAATGGGGCCCCTGGACCTGCCATGTGGACGGTCTAATTTGCGAAATTGCCGTCTGAGGCGCCCTAACCAAAAAAGTTCACACAATTTTCTCTTAATTAAAAAAATTCTACGATTTGCCCACCCCCCCCACATCCCCCCCTGTAAGGTCGCAGGTCGCAGGTTGCAGAAAATTAAGTAGATTTAATACATTAGCAAAGTTCAAAGGCTCATACCCACTTTAAAATGATGATTGAAACGGACATGTGCTGTGGCTTGTCTCTTAATTTAATTGCCCCAAGCACTCACACGAGTAATTAAAAAGTTTCAGCCCCCAATTTGTGACAGTTTTCCCTATTTTGTGCCCAGGACTTGGCCTGGGCATTAGTTCAGCAGGCTGAGAAGGTTATTATCCCCGGAGGCTCCTCCTCCGACTTACAGAAATACTCGTATTCCAAACCTGACGGCCGTTGCTACCCATAGCAGAATTAAATCAATAATTTGTTTAAAGTTATTTATCGATTCATTCAATCAAAACGACAAGTTTTGCGCCTATGAAAATCCTCGACTGAGACCCTCAGTCATTGGATGATTTTTGCGTGCAGCTGCGGACTCTGGATCACTGGATCACTGGATCACTTCTTGCGACGCTGGCGGAGATTGTAGTTGTGGGTAGGAAGCATGGCCTTCGGCCTGGGGGCGGCTGCCTGTGCCGGGGGCTGGGCGGCAATCCGGCCATCTCTTGCGGCGATAGCCCCGATCGCTTCCTCTACGCCGCGGATCTGAAGTCGGCCATCCCTGAACATCGGGACGGCCGCATTGCGCTCTGGAATCATATACACACATACACTAATATTGCGCTTGATCAGCTATTCAACGAGCAGAGTACTCACCCGCGAAGTTCCTGTTGGCGCCAAAAATCAGGCGTGCGCTCAACTGGTGCGCAACGCGTCGGTAGTTATCCATCTCGGCATCGTACTCCATGGAAATACCTTCGTCTGCCATGGCTTCTTGCGGGATATACGGGCTATATCAAATGGGCTATATCTCCTCAAATGCGAGAATGCAATACAAGCTGCGTTGCAAGCGGGCTTGGGGCTGAGTAAACAAATGGCCGGTGCAGCTGTAAATTCACCTACTGCGTTCGCCGCGGGGGGGAAAAAAAAGTAGACAGTAAATATAACCACAAAGAAAATAATGCGAGGCTGCTACCGAAGAACACAAGAACACTGGAACGTTCGAAGCCAGCAAAGCGAATGTTTCGACAGACTCAACTTTTCACAAAAAAAAACCGAGACGTCGATTTTCTGCGAACTGATAATTGAACTACTAGTTCGCACAAACGATTGGATCAATTTTTTTTTGACTATCGAAGTTAGATCGGAACTGCATTAAGTATTATAAGCAAAGAGCAAAAACCTGTTAAAGATTTCGGATTGGTAGTCTGCAGATCACTAACAAGATCACTTTGAAGCTAGGGGGATCAATTACTATATCTGTGTGCTTCTCTCGATACAATTAAGTTTTATGAAAATCTCTTTCAGTTACTGTTAAAAATTCAAAAATCTCTTGCTTGAAATGCGATAATAGATCAAAGGGTTCGAATATTTTATTGAAATACAATTACAATTAATTACAATTAAGTTTTATGTATCGAAAGATCACGTATTGAATTATCGAAATCTCTTTCAGTTGCTGTTAAAAATTCAAAAATCTCTTGCTTCAATTGCGAAAATATATCAAAGGGGCCGACTATTTTATTGAAACGTAAATTGCGTGCTTCTATCGATACAATATCGAAAAATCGCGTATCGAATTATCGGAATCTCATTTAATTGCTTTTAAACATTCAAAAATCTCTTGCTTAAATTGCGAAAATACATCAAAGAGGCCGAAGATTTTATTGAAACTTAAATTGCGATCTTCTATCGATACAATAAAGTTTTCACTATCGAAAGATCACGCATCGAATTATCGCAATCTCTTTTAGTTACTGTTAAAAATTCAAAAATATCTTGCTTTAATTGCCAAAATAGATCAAAGAGGCCGAAGATTTTATTGAAACTTAAATTGCGTGCTTCTATCGATACAATAAAATGTTATGTATCGAAAGATCACGTATCGAATTATCGAAATCTCTTTCAGTTGATGTTAAAAATGCAAAAATCTTTTGCTTAAATTGCGAAAATACATCAAAGAGGCCTAATATTTTATTGAAACTTAAATTGCGTGCTTCTATCGATACAATAAAGTTTTCAGTATCGAAAGATCACGTATCGAATTATCGAAATCTCTTTCAGTTGCTGTTACAAATTCAAAAATCTCTTGCTTAAATAAAGTTTTATGTATCGAAAGGGGCCGAATATTTTACTGAAACTTAAATTTTGATATGTATGTAAGTTTTTCCGATTATTAAAACGGCAAAAAGAGACCAATCGTCGACGGAAATTTCGCAGATGTAGGAGTAGAATCTCTGGCCCACTCCCACAAACCAAACAAATAGAGCAGCAGGGGGAGGGACAGGTGAAGGGTCGCCGTCTAGCGACCCGGAACGAAATGGCCCCAGGTCGTGGGACTAGAAATAACATTTTTATTTTCCCGTATTCTCTGTCGCTTAACTATTTATGAGGTCCAGTTGTTTGTGCAGTTTGATTATTTTGCTGCCAGCAGCAGCAGGGCAGCGTTACCTGTGCGACTTTTCATAATTCAACATTTTTGGGCCAACAAACAGAAATAGGCAAGAGGTGTGGGCGAAATATTTATTCAAACATGTGTTGTGTGCAACATTTTTGTTCTGCTTTCGGTTTCAATTAAAAATTGCTTACTGCACAGGCATAAAAATTCGAACAAAATGCAAAGGCAACCAGCCATAAATGGAATTGATTTTATTTGTATAAATTGCAATTGCTTGCATCACAACAGGCGGCCGGATTCTGTGAGCTTATGAATAAAATTCAAAAATTCAAAAATCACAATCAACATTAAAGGCGCCAAGTGAAAGCCGACCGACCGGCCCGCCCCGAGAAAGTCAGTCCCAGGGTCTGGAAAAATTGTTGAGTGTTAAAGGTCCCATCAAAATGTAATTACTTCAACCTGAAAGTGATTTCCATTAAATAACAGGTAGAAATATTGTGCATTTTAATAACTTGAATTGTATCTATGGAAAAAATAAATTTGAAAATGCAGGCAGAGAACAACCAGGCCTATCAAGATTATTCTTAAAAAAATAGTAGGTACACTTTTGGCAACGAATATCGAAGTTGAAATCTATATTTATTGTTCTAAGAAAAAGCATGGAATTTAATCAATAATCCATTTTGAAATGTACATTTCTTTTGTGCAAATATTTACTGTGGTAATCGAGACGCAAACCGCAGGGAGGAACGTGAAGGGTGCTGCGGTTGCTGCTGCCGGGGCAGTTGCTGCAAAAGTATTTTATTGTGGCCATCGAGTAAGCTGTTGTTAACTGCTGCCCCGACGATGATGACGATGTTGATGATGGAGCAGGAGCTGGAACAGTGGCAGACATGAAGCTAAAGCTGCTGCACGTTGTCCGATTCCATAGAGCCAGCTTTAATTAAAAAGTTACCTGGCAAAAATGTTTTAGCAATTTGCCCAGAAGCAGCAGAAGCAATTCCCTCTGACCCGGCCCGGCCCGGCCCGACCCCACAACCTTTAACCTGCTCGGGCTAACCGAGCTGCCAGTCAACGGTTCGATTCCTCTTGCAGCAAACTTTCTATTGGATTCACTTTTTCCCGGTGGCCCGCAGCCCCTGCGCCGCGTTCTGGATTGAGTGCTCCTCGGGTCGGTCTGGGCAGGTATCGATATCCCGTGCAAACTTCGATTGACAGCCTCCAGCGGGGCCCATTCGATTCTATTGGATTGGTGGCCGGATTGGGTGCTCTTGCGCGCTCAGCTTCCGTTGTGAATCATCGCGGTTTATGCGTTCTGGCACCCCAGCCCACAAATGTATGCTACGAATATTGTAGAACAATGTTAGGCTAGGCAAAACAAAAGAAAAAAGAAAGGTCGTAAATATAATTTCTCAATGAAAAATAATATTTGAAGCCATCCAATGACTGAGATCGTTTATCGTTTTTTGCTCTGCATCAAATGCTGTGAAATCACTTGTATTTATTGCTCCTTCACAAATAATTAAATTGCATTGCATTTTTTTGTTTCATTGCACACATAAATATTCAGAATATAATCATTCCTTTCAAGAGGAAACATTCCGAAGGCTCGCGTCAAATTAATTCCGCTTTGTCTTTTTTACACTTCATGGGCTTGCATAATTTACCATTTGAATTCATTAATTTTGCATAAACAGTCTGAAATTCACCGGCTGCATAGAGCACAAACACACAATGGCAAAGCAACAACCGCATCAGGAGGAGCAACAAAACAAAAAATCATGAATTTCATAGCATAAACGCGAAATGTCACCATGCCAGGACACATAAGTTTCCAGCATACGGCTATATACTATACACACGTTCCGCGCACAACAATTCCTTCCACCCGCCTGCGAAATATATTGCATTTGAATGAAGTTCCCGGCACTCCCGAAGGGATCGCCAGCCTCGGGGGGGCTATTCTGTCGCCAAAAGCTGCTGTCCCGGCTTTTTTTTTTCAGGGGAGAGCTACTCAGGGCTGCGATGGTGAATTTTTTAATGATGTTACTTTCAGGAGAGCCCTCAAATCGTTTGAATACAAATTGTTCGCCGTCTTGGTCTGGCTCTGGCTCTGGCTCTGGGTCTGGTGGCTTCTGTCATTATTATACCTATATCTATACCTATGTATGCATATATACCTACCTATATACGCGTATATTTAGCAATACTCGCAGGATGTATGGGCAGGATGTATTCATGAATTCTTTATCTACCATCTGCCTTGTCGCCTTGCCACCTTGCCAGCTGGCAAGTTGCGAAAGTGAAATGCGAGACATGTTTCCCCAAAAATCCTTGAGCCCTCGCCGTGAAAGGATAACACAAGGGGCAGGGGGCGTCCCATTGTCAATGAACCCAAAAGTTATCCCAGCTATGCACACCCCGAAAAAAAATATACCTATGTTACATACTCTCACACAAATTCTCCCGATTCCATGAAATTTATAGATTCCGTAATTGCCCCTGAAAACAGAACAGAACTTTAATTGGATTGGTTTCATTGGGATAACCATTGGAATTGCCGGCTGCCCCTTCGTTTTCGGGCAGTGCAAGCACATACGGCAGAGTAGCCCCGTTTTGAGGTATCAGAGGAATTTCAGGACATGTCAGTCTCCGTCCCTTGCCGGGTGACACGGCGCATTCACTAGGCGGAATGCAGCCACCGCTTTTCGGGGCTTGCTGCGTAAAGCCGCGAGAGGCAAGCGCCTGCCATCCACCTGGAAACCCATTTGAGGCCAGGTCGGGATCAATCTCAATTACCCGCTTCAGAATTCAGAGGCAGTTCCGAGTGGGAACCGCACTGCTTGCGGTCGCTTATGCCACTAACTTGGCCCCAACTTGCATCGAATTTGGGTTCAAGTTTGAGTGCCCGAGTCCTTCGAGTTCGCTGCGCCCGGTTTCTGTTCGATTCGAGTTCCCAATATTCCGATATGTGTGGGCAAACTATTTGCGGCCAATCTTCAGCATCGAACGGCAGCAAAATCAAGCCTTTCGATGGGTAATTTTCTAGTAATTTCTAGAGGAGCGCACCAAGTGATAAAGGCTTTAATTGGGAAACTCGAGACCCACATTACATACGAGTAGTGGCGGGGTTGGAGTGCAATCAAACGTGGCAAGGCCAATAGAGCATTGTGCATCGTGCAACAAAGGTGGCAGGCAAACGGCAAACGAGCGGCCGTAAAGCACTCACTCTCAGGGGTCACAAATGCAGATGTCCGGGCAACAGCAGAAACAGCAGCAAAAACAGCGTGTGTCGTTTATATTTGCCATTAATCAGGCATATCCATTTACATGTGATGAACTTTATCCCTTAACCTGTTTACATGTAAATTACTTGCTGCTCATTTTATGTTGCACGCGCCAGAGATGCATACGCATGCGGCAGGTACAGTGTACAGTGGTCACTCGATAGCTTAATCAGCTGCTCGGATTCATAAAAGGCAAGGCAAAACAAGTAGTCGAAATTCCGTGACAACGATATGCCATTTTAGCCCAAAATTAAGACGTCATTCGGCATTGACACTTTGAAAAGACGGTGAACATATTTGATTATCTTTATTATTTATTGTGCGATCTTTATAAAATTTGGCACATGGCTAGATTTTATAATTTGTAATCTTTGTAATATATAAGATTTATATATCCTATGGTGTAAAGTTCCTAGTAAAGTTGAACCGGAGTTCAAATAACGCTTTAGTTAAAGTTGTTTATAAGTTTCCAAGAGGCTGTAAAGCTTGTTTTCATCAAAAATTACTAATACAACATGTGGCAAATATAACAAAAATGTGTAAAGAAAACTCTAATGCACCGCAGTCATACAAACGCTTTAAAAGTATTCATTTGTTCTATAGGTTCCTTAAATTTTGGTTCTATTAAAAATGACTAATACGACATGTAAGTCGCAGGCGCGGCCATCTGGATATTAATGAAGAAAATGGATAAAATACGAGTACTCTTATGAATCGGAGTTATAAAAACGTATTAAAACGATTTATTATTCATTAATTTCAGAGAGGCTTTAAAGATAAAGTCTATAAAAAATTACTCATGCGACATGTACGCCCTAGGAGCGTCTAATAATTATAACAAAAACAGGAATGTAATACGAGTAGTACCCAATTTGGCAGGAAACCAATCCTTGTTCTCTACGGAAACGTGCACAGTTGACATTAGCGAACGGTGCCTGTACCTCGGCACACATTGCCTGAATAATTGAGATCCTGACAATACAAACATTGCGATGCATTTTTCATATTTGCATTTACCTGGCGAGCGACGGAGACGGAAACAGAAACAGAAACAGAAATGGCGAGAGAAGGCAAAATGGAGGGGGCGTGCATGGCGGCACACTTACCGTTGCCGTTGCGGGTTAAACAATATCAGGCATGTGCAATTGCCATTACAACATCCTTGTAATTGCCAAAATAATGGGAATTATGGCGATGAGAAAGTCAAACAAGCTCGCACAGACGGATAGTTAATTGAGCTGTTGGCTTACAATTCAAATTGCGGCCTTTTGTTGTTGCTTTTGTTGTTGTTGCTGGGGCGTCATTAATGCGAGTGTTGGCACTTTCGCACGCACCTTCCCTCTTGCTTCCGCTCCCGCAGCCGCTCCCAATCCCAATCCCAATCCCGCCTGGTAAACACATTCATAAAGCAAATATGCAAACACACGCGCGCGCGCACGTGTGCCAGTGTGTCCCTGCACCATGGGCAGTGTGGCCGCATTCTAAGGACATAAATACCAACACGCCAAAACAGGAAAAACATGGTAGTAATGCTTACTTCCAAATGAATCCCGCGCATGAATTCTTTTAAATATTCTCGTTTCTAGTCTATCTTAAAGTTTTAAGACTAAATTGCTAAGCGATTACCAAGATATTGTTTCGAATTTCCCATAATCTTTCCCTTGATAACCAAAATCCTTTATTGTTAAGGAGCATTCATAACATTTATAGAATTTCTAATAGAGAACTAAGAGGAATTTTCATATTTAACATAAGTAATGAACCAAAACAAGTTGGATAAGCTCTCAAATGGGAGTTGTTAATGGGAGTTATTTAGCCTGATTTAAAGTTAAACCACCTGCCTGAATGTTTACAACTCTTGGCCCCCATATAGTCTTAAGATTTTGAGAATTTTTGGTAGCTGATTTTTGATAGCCATTTTGCCAGCAAAACAGCCCGAATGCGCCACGGTGGCATGTGGATGCCAAGCGGAGTCGGTTGCCTGCCACAGTGACTTGGAACGTGTGGAACGTGGCAACTTGCGTTCCAGTCCTGTGGCGCGGCGCGTATAAAAGCCGCTGTTGGCTGCGCTGTCGGCTGCATTCTGCGTTCGGCGCCGTAGGACGCTTCCTGCTCTCCTCTGCTCTGCTCTGCTCTGCTCCGACTCTGCCACAGAGTCCTTCCTTCGCATCCGATCTATCGCGGCCGCAAGCGGCAAAAAGCGCGCGCAAAAACAAAGAGCCAGCACCAAAGTCGCGCGCGACTCGCGTAAGCCTGTTTACTTTGTCATTATAAATCCGACGGCGGGCCCCTTGTTTGTTTTTTCTCCCTGTTTTCTGTTTTTTTTTTTATATATTTTGTAGTGTTTTTGTTGTTGTTGCTGCATAAACAGTGCCCAAGAAAAAAACAGGAACAAAAGCTAGTAAAACAAACGAGAAGTTGCTAACAAAAAAAAAAAAACAAAAAAAAAACAAGAAATACAAGACAAGAATAAACAAATAACTGAGGCGCAGAAGGAAAAGTGTTGCATTTCCGTCGCTCCGTTGCCATGGCTTTGTGGTCGCTGCTGCCGTTGCCGTTGCCGTTCACGTTACTGTGTTTTTTGTTACATTTTTGTTGGAGTTTTGTTACCACTTCCCGCCGCCCCACGGGAACCATCTTCGGGGAAAAGTGGCCGCAGGTGTTGCCGACAATTGGCATTAAAAAACAAACAAAACTAAGCAATACGAACGTTAAGCTACAGTCCAACTTCTCGGGAAAGTCACAAAGTTTTTAGAGATTTACCAAATAAAAAACAACCTGATGATTTCCATTTTTACATCGCTAGAAACTCTATTTTTCATAAAAAAAACCAAAAGTAACGCTGTAGTCGAAATTTTTCGGCAACGAGATACCATTGACACTGGCAAAGGTCGTATCTCCATTATTTATTGTCCGATCTTTATAAAACTTGCCACAACGCTAGATGTTTAAATTTTTGGCTGTGATCAGAAAGATTTACAAGGTATAATAACCTAATTACCAACTTAATTAGCGGCATAATATTTAGATTTAGACTTGAAGCATCTTATGTGAGTTGAAAATATGTACTTAAATGGTTCGTATAATGTTACCCGATACTGTCAAGAGTCGTATCTTCATTATTTATTGTCCAATCTTTTTAAAAATTGCCACATAGCTGGATATATAAGTTTTTAACTCTGAGCAGAAAGATTTACGTGGTAATATAACCTAATTGGTGTTTTTTTGGCGAATACGTTCTGTATCTAGTCTAGAGTTTGAGAATTGATGAATCTTCTGTGAGTTTCAATAAAATTATACCGTAAAACCACAACTCTTAGAGCCGAGCACCTGGTGCCAAACTCTACTGTAACCCCTTAAAAGAGAAACACAAAAAGCAGCCGAGGTCTGGAAAAACTCGGAGGAAAAGCCAGCAGACAGACGAGAAGAGATAGAGCAGCGGCCGCAGTCAAATGTGCCGGCGGGGGGGAATACCCTAAATGGCATCATAAAATCATTTAATTGATGATTTAGTGCAGTTCGTGATATCAATATAAAATTCAACCATTATCAGCCATGTTAGCTGTTCCTCTCGCGCTGCACGAGCAGGAATTTATTTTTACAAGCATATTTCAAAAACCGTAAAACCGGGAAAACGGCGGCTGGGGAAAAGGGAGCTGGAGCGGGGGCAGGGAGCTGGGGGCTGGGGCAATAGGGAACACCTGCGTTAAACATTTATGTTTTTAGCACTTTCCGCTGTCAATTTGACACTCCCGCACTTAACAATGCAAAGTGGAGAAGCTCGTAAAATGTCTGAGCAACTCCAGAGGCGGACATGAAAATGAAAATGAAAATTAAAGCAATTTTTTGGCCGAAGCTGCAGATGAAACCGCATCTGAAGTTAATTGTGGCAATCACAGGTGAAGGGATTTCCTAAACAGACCCCTGGGACGTTGCTCAATACAGTTTTGTGCCGAAAACTTTGGCCAAGATCAAATCTGGGATCCCCCCGACTTCAGAAGTTTGCAAATCCCAAAAGCCAAGTGTCCTGGAGTTTTCCGTTTTCCGTTTTCCGACTGCGCCTTCGTTTGGAATGAACTAATCAAAATGGAAATGCATTCGCTATTGCACAGCCAAGCAAGAGATATAGAATGTCATAAAACGGCTATACGTATATATACCTATCCTAAAAAAAAGATGGAAGATATAAGTAAAATACTCGTACTCCGGCTCGTTCAGAAGTTTGCAAGTTTTACTTAAAAAAAAGAAGAGGAATTTAAGTACTTTGGCAAAGTATTTCGGCGTGTGGCTCAGTGAGAAGATGGCCGAAAACTTTTGGCACAAAGCGTTTGAAATTTCATTTTAATTCGTTTTCAATTTGGTCTAACCAACGGCAGGCACAGGCGGCGGTGTTGGCGGCGGTGGCATCAGACTTAATGCCTCCAGGATTGCTTAACTCATGCCCGAGTTGACAGCAAATACGCAGATCCCCCGCAAGGCGATTAAGCTTGGCACGGTTGCAGGACCCCAATTGGATTGGCATTGGCATTGGCATGGTTTTGGGGCCAGGACTCCGTCTCAGTCTCGGTCTAGACTGCCTTGGTCTGGGCATTGCCAGGGGTTCATTAGCTGGAGCTAATTTGGCGGATCCTTCGACCCCAAAAGGGTCCCAAACGATCCGTAAATGAATGCGAAACTGTGTGTCACATTAACATCAGCATATCAGCATATCAGCACACGAAAGTGATGCGGGGACATGAAAGTTTCATCATGGAAACAATTTCAATTATTATTCAATTTTTCACTCAATAGACTAAAGCCTTGCTTGCTGGCCTCGCATGTTGGCATCTTAATTGAAATCTCTTCTGCTTTTCCCCAAAATATGTGATTGCGCATTCTTCCATTGTGTTTAAAACATGCATAACCGAAAACTCAATTATTCCCGGGAAACTCGTACTCTCGAATATTGTTTCTAGGAAGCTGCCAGCCAGCTAGCCATCCATCGGAAATTCTTTTGGCAGCTTTATTTTCGAGAGTGCTTCCTGGAATCAATTGTATAGGGGATGCACTGCAGCTGCAAACGATACCCGGGAATGCAGATTTCACTGGCACGTTTCCTCGAAAACCCTCAAGTAACAGTTTGATATGAGAGCCAAAAAGTTAGATGACTTGCGAAAGTAAACCGCAAACTGATTAATGCCATTTATGCCCGACAAATCCACCGTCGTGTAGCCCAATTTCCGCAACTTTGCCACCGGAGGGGGCATGGAAAGTGAGTGAAAGTGAGTTACTTGGCTCGGCAACTGCTCCTTCTATTCCTTCTGTTGTTGTCGTCACACGTAGCTGATGTTGCTGCCACCGCTGCTGCTGCTGCTGCTGCTGCTGCTGCTGCTACTGCTGCTACTGTTACTGCTACTGATGCTGATGCTGCTGGCACGTTGAAAACTTTTTGAGGAACAAGTTGAGGGATGTACGCGGAATGTGGCAAGTCGTAAAACGAGGCGATGCTAAAAAGTATGCCGCACGAGAGTCTCCCTCCGTATTTTAAATGCAGGCAAGCAGGCAGGATGGCTTCTCCTCTGAAACCACCAAAAAGCACCCACAATCACACCATCACACCATCACTCTAATGAAACAGCCACTCCGTGACATCTCTTCAATAATTCCCCCATGCCAGACCTCCAACACTCCAACCATCCAACCATCCATCCACCCATCCATCCATCTCGATTGTGGCAGATAAATTTGTCATGTAAATACAATACAATGAACGTGTAAACATTTATTATGTGCTTACATTTTCGTTTGTTGTCAATGTTCAAATCCGTGAATGGTCTGATTTAAATTGTACACGGATTTGTTTTATTACACCCGCGACGCAAAATGTATCTGGGCATATTGATTACCACTTAAGTACTATACTTGAAATTTCTAAAATGTTTGCAGCTAAGAAGAGTCAATGGCACTATAAGTTTAAATAGTTACTTGCTCTTTTTTTAATTGTTTATCAATGCAAAACTGGGTATCACAGTGCTTAAGAGTTATTGTCCTTTTTTCGATTTGGTTTGAAGTGGGTTTTGTGGAAACGCATCACAGATCTGATTTCCGAAATAAATTGGTTTTCCCCTCTAACAACATCAACATCCACTCTACAGCACAACGGCAAGAGCGATTTCCGGGAATTCGTTACGATTAGCGATAGACGAGCAACGATAGACGATAAACGTCGAGGACAAGAAGAAACGATAAGCGATCATCGGCTGGACAGGACAAGAGGCAATCTGTTTAAAATGCTGAAAATGCCGGGGCTGCAGTTGAGCAGTCAAAATGGCATTTGTCCGGGCCGACAACGGGCTTATCACCGACACCATCGCCAGCAGTCGAAGGACCCGGAGCCCAAGGAGCAGCAGGAACAATGGCACAAACAACAATTCCAGCGACAGGTCCTCCAAGGACGCTCGGCAACACTGCTGCCAGTGGTGCTGCTCCTGCTGATGGCCACACTCCTCACGCGCCCGCTGTGCGCCTTTTCCAACCGTAAGTGCCACCTAAACTTGCTCACTTTATATGCTTTCCACTTCCTAAACTCGGTGTTTAAATGATAGAAGCTTAAATATTTACTACATTTAAGTAAATTAATCGGAAATCAAACGATTATAGTACATTAACAGTGCTACAACATGTTTCCAAGACAATTACCACCAATACTACTTGTTGAATCTGTTAAAAATGATCCGAAACTTGTCAATCTAAATTCAGCCAATGCTCCTATCATTGCTAAAAGCCAATAGCATGCAACACGCCACCCAATAAGTTCAAAACTACTATAATTAGCCATTAATATTGAATACGAATTTAATGGGAACACAATCGATCAACACAATGTGCGCTAGGTCGATTGGCAGTCACGCGGCCATCTCCGATAGGCAAATGCATAGGCGGCACTCCGGTAAGTCCACTCCGTTGTTTGCCTGCTTGTTTATAAAGCTGTCCGTCCGGTTGGATGGATGCCCCTCTGTCTGTGTGTCTGTGTGTCCGTACGTCCGTACGTCCGTTTGTCCGTTGGTCCGTTTGCCCGTCAGTAGGTTGGTCGCCCTGTGTGTGCGCCCCCCTGTCCGGGGTGTACGGGTAATTGCGTGTGTGGATATGCCGGAGTCTGTATCGGCATCCGAGCGGGGGAGTGGCTCTGGATTCTGGATGTGTACATGGGGAAGCATGCGTGGGGCATTAAGTTATCAAGTGGAGCGATGGCAATGGCATCGCCCGAGAAGATGGCGGATTTGCGGCCAGTTCTCCCCTCTCGACTGTGACATGTTTGTTTGTTTCTGCGCTACAAGCATTAAAATTCGCCCTCTCACACAACTCTCGGCCGTCGCAGGGATTCTGCGAAAAAGGGGGTAAAATTGCGACGGAGCAAGGAGCAAGGACAAACAACGAGCAGAGCAGCGGAGGCGTCTCCGGGTGGCTGAGTAGGTGGCTTCCTCGTAAAGTTCATGGCTTGGTGGCTTGTTCCGACTACAACAACGACCACGGCGACGGCGACGACGACGGCGACGACGACGACGACGACGCCTTGGCTGCCAACAGAAGCCGTGCATTAAAAATCAATAGAAGTTACAAATGTATCCTTCCATTGGGCAAAAAGGGCAAAACATTTGTGGCGCCATTTGTGCGCTGACAGCCTGACTGACTGACTGACTGCCTGACTGCCTGGTTGACTGCCTGGCTGACTCGCCTCGATGCTTCACTGGCCAGCAGCAAGCAGGCAACTCGACAGGGGCTTCCACCGGGCCAACAATGATGCAGGTGCACCGGCTAGAGATTGTGCAGATCCCAAGCAGCAGAGGGCCCAGAACAATGTGCAGACGTTCATTTCATTTCAGTTAAAGGGCCTTGCCACCTGGGGAACAATGCAAATGTAAAAGCTTTGCCTGATTGATTGAAACGCAGCGAAATGCAGGGCGAGAAGAAGGAGCTTCTCGGGGAATAACACAAATGATATTCGGGATATGAATAGTCTTTAAAATGTTGTGCCATCCACAAGCTCAATGGATTGTTGCGCGGGATCACGCAACATCACTCCTGCCAGTTGCCAATTGCCAGTTGCCTGGCAATAATGCCGATAAGCTAAAGCAAATCCATTTGCCCGGCGATGTGCATGCCCAAACACATCGTCGGTGGCAAGGCAACAAGTTCGAATTGCCGGAGTGCTCAAGTTTCGCCAGCCATTTGACGACAGTTCATTCGCCAGTCCGGTGACAGCAACAAAGAGCATTCATGAATCATAAATGGGACAGGACAAACGCTCTTAATGGCCAGCCCAGCGGCTGATGGTCGCACATATTTCACTGCGAAAAAATATCGTTAAATGTTTGCATCGCTGCCCCCTGCCCCCTGCCCCCTGCCCGCATGAGGAATTTTCGAAAACTGGACCAAACTGGAGCGACAAATGTCCGTGGGACACTGGCCGGTCGGTCAATCTTAGTTTTTTACTTCCTCGAATACATTGTGTTTGTACGGGTATCTTGTTTTCTGATGGTGTAGCGCGCAGATGAAACTGTTTGTCGTCGTCGACGTCGTCGTCGTCGTATTGGCCATTGAAGGTCCATAAAACACAATTTGAATGCGAACCGTAAACATGGAAATAAGCAAAATAATTTGTTATTTTTATGGGGTCCTTCGGCCACTGCTATCTGGCCAAATTATGTATCCCAAATCCGGCACAAGTGTCTGATTAGTGCGGGGCTTCTCCAATCGAATCCACTCTGCGTATTTACCTTCGCAGGACTCATAAATCCATAAGGAACTGACAAAGCCCGGCCGTCGAAAAGGAACTCGAGCAAATTCATTCCTTCCTGGCTTTATTTTTTTTCCTGTTTTGTACCCACACACGAGGATGTCTGTCGATTGCCCGGCTTAAGGAAGCTTTGCATCAGCGGGGCGCCACTTTCCCGGAAGCCCACTCCTGGATAGACTTTACTCTGCATACACCCATACCCGTACTGTATATATGTGTACCGAGTGTACCCTACTCGTGTGTTTATGTAAGTCTCAAACATTCACGGCGCTGCCGTAAGCAGGGGGGCATCCTGCTTACCGAACAATTCAATTTATATAATCCAATGGACAGTGTGCCAGGCACTGGCACTCTTAGTAACAGGTAACAGGTAGCCCCACCAGCCAACAGCCAACAGCCACCAGCCACCGTCCAGGTTAATGTGCCAGAGACAGACATCCTGACCAGCAGGATACGAGTGTCACGTTAAATGTATCACGTAACCGGATGCGTGTTACATGCAGCTTTGCCCCACTTTTTTCCCCTTTTTTGTTTCCGTAATATCCACTATTTGTTGCTGCCGGCTTTGTTTTGCCTTTTGAGCCCTCAAAGTTGCATTTGATCCCTATACGCGTTTTTTTTTTTTGTGCAAACGCACATTTGATTGGATCCCGAAACAATCGGGAACACCTCTCTCTGATGACGAAAACGATTTAAAGCCCCTTCGGAGTACGTGCCACACAATGTTGTTGCTTGTGGAAAAACTAATTTAAATTGCAAAATCAATTCAGTTGCCGGCTAATGGCTCTGATTGTAAAAACTAACTGCAAATTCTATTTTTTCTGCTGACGAAATGGATTTCACTGTTTGCATAATAAAAAAATTGCATTTTTGTCCATTCATGAAACCCAAATTGTTGGCCATTCCCAAGCATTTGGGCCGAAGTTAAAGGCTTAAATGTCACAATTTTCAATTTGTATACCCGGTTCTTTTTAAAAAGAATAGGGGTATATTGAATTCGTGATAATGTCAAATATGTAACAGGGACAAGGCAGCTTTTCGGACCCTATAAAGTATATATATTCTTGATCACCATCAACAGTCGAGTCCATCTAGCCATGTCGGTCTGTCCGTCTGTCCGTATGAAAGCCTAGATCTTGGAAACTATAATATATAGAGAACAATTAATTGCACATTCTAATTCTAGGGATACCAGTTCAGCACAAGTTTATTTTAAAAATCGGCTACCTCCCTCTGCAGCCCCGCAAACCGCGAAATTCTGTGGCATCCACAATTTTAGCTCTATAACCACTTTTGTTCGCGAAAATTAACAAAATGAGATGCGTTGATTAAAAAAATGAAAAGTTTCTCCATTGAAACACTTCTCATGCCAACGCACACCTACAAACATTAATTACGAAAATTTGTCGCTACCAAAATTTCAATGATAGGTATTATATTATGTCAAAATCCAGGTGAAACTGAGAACCGGGAATTTATAGTCGAGACACTCGACTAGGCAATAGGACTAGGCAATAGGCAATAGGAATATGCTGTCATACGCAGTGATGTCAAAATCCCCATATTCGGAATATTACTCATACGCCTCGTCGTCCTTAGAAACAAAGGCGTTTGCTTAATATTCCTCGTTTAAGGGTTTAATTTCGGGCAATGCTTAAAAGAAGTATTTCGGTTGTAGAGAATCTTGAAATACTTCCTGTTTAATTGTTGAAAATACTGAATTTTACTCATACGCCCCGTTGTCTTTAGCATAATATTTCTCGTTTTAGGGTTTAATTTCAGGCAATGCTTAATAGAAGCATTTCGCTTGTAGGGAACCTTGAAAAACTTCCTGTTATTTGTTAAAAATACTGAATGTTACTCATACGCCCCGTTGTCCTTAGCCTAAGATTGCCCGTTTCAGGGTTTAATTTCAGGCAATGCTTAATAGAAGAGCGTTTCTGTTGTAGGGAACCTTTAAAAGTTTCCTGTTTACTTGTTGAAAATAATTCAATTACGGAATTCAAATCGAACTGGAACAGTTTGAGTCCTTTGGCATTCCGGCAGCTTTCACAGCTTCCTTTTCGTGTTCGGCGCTTCGCTCACCTGGCCCCACCGGTCACCGGTCACCTGGGTCCTGCTCCTGCCTCCTGTCTCCTGCCTCCTGCCTCCTGCCTCCGCGATCCTGCTTTAGCTCCTTTGTCCGTCTCTGTTGCTGCTGCTGCTGCTGCTGTTGCTGTTGCTGTTGCTGCTGCTGCTGTTGCTGCTGCTGCTTCTGGTTTTGCTTTTCGTTCGGTCGCGTCTGTGTTTATTTAATTCGCGTAAATTTTTATTAATTTTAATTGAAAGCTTTACGAGCGTTTAGCGCGCTTTGACGTCTCCTTCCCCATCACGCTTAACCTTTCCTCCGTCTTTCCTCCCCCCTCTCGGTCGCCGGCAAGCGGCGCCTTTGTTTGAGCTTAACTTTGTTGTTGTTTTATATTTTATTTCTTTAGCTGTATTGTTTTTGTTGTTTGCGCTCAGCTGCAGTTCTTCTCCTTTCCCCTCTCCCCCCTACCCCTCCCTGGACTCTTGCTTTTACAGCTCTATTGTCGTTGTTCTTGTTGTTTTTTGCGCTTTGGCTCTGTTTTAGTGTTTATTTAGTTGTTGTTATTGTTTGGAGACTTTTGTTGTGTGCAAAGTGCTGCCGTTTGTTGCCTTCCTTTTGTTCCTAGTGTTGTTGTCCCTGCTGCTGCCGCCGCTGCTGCTGCTGCTGCTGCTGTTGTTGCTATTGCTGCGAGACTTCTTGGCATAAAGAGGGCTGAAGTAAAAATAAGGAGCCCATTGGGGAAGGGGGAGGGTGTGGGGAAGGGTGAGGGTGTGCCGGGAAAAGTTCAGCCGAGATTCGGCTGCGTTCCCAAAAAGCAGCTCGGGGAATACCCTATTTCCTAGCCCCAAAATTTGGCAGGAAAACTGCAAAGAAAGCCGTCTCACAATCCCATTCATTGTGCAGAAAATTTGCAAATAATTTTGGTAATAAAATAACTCTACAATGCCATTAATACAACATTTAATTCTCAAAACATTTTGACTACCATGTCCGGTTGAATAAAACTAATTTGATAATCAAATAGATGATTTTTCATCCTTTTTATTATTATTATTTTGCTGTTATTAAGCAACAACTTGTATTTATGGGATAAAGTTAAGCTTTACTAATGGATCCCTACATATTAACTATATCTAAAAACAAGTATAAATGACGTAGAAACTAAAGCATTTGTAATGTTATTAGAGATGAGCTCGAAAAGGTTTTCCAAATTAAATAAATTCAAATTCTTGTAAGTTTTTGTATGCAGCAAACCCTTTAACCTGTGAGGCCATAATTTTCCTATCAAAAAATATTGTCAGCACAACTTTCAGAGGGAAATTCATACCATAGGCCATGTCCAACCCACCCAAAGGCTCATTTTTTATGAAATCTTAGAAATTTCTTTGAAAATATTCAAGTTTCAAGGGCTAATGAGGACACCCCCCGTTGATAAACACCAGCCAGGTCATTGTACGCTTTTTGTCAACTGTCAGACTTTCATCGGTTTTGTCAGTCAGCAAAAATGCTGATGGTAAGCCCAAAAACCCAAAAATTCATCATTAATTTTAATCAAGACCAAAAATGCCGGCCAATCGATGGCCCACAAAAGTATGCTACGATCCACGCCGTTCGAAAATAAATAGGCTCAAAGGGCGCACAACATCAATATAAATGTAAATGTAAATATAATATACAAATAAATACAAATGAGGCCACGCCGTGGCCAACAAATTAGCAATTAATATTTACGATGTATCAATTTAAGATTCAAATTGTCACACGCCCGACTGGAGGCTGCTGTCACTTGTTCCCCCAAATTGTGTTTCATTTATCATTCGCCATTGCTTGGCATTGCAGCAGATTGCGAATATACATATAGTATAGGACACGAGGAGCAGTTATCTAATCCGGCCCTGCCAACATAATGGCAAATGAGTTGGCCAAAAGCGGCGCTGTCCCCCCTCCCCAACGTTCTGCTGTAGATGGCCCGAAGCGATTTTAAAAGTTATTACCATTCTTATCGCCTGCATCGTTTGTTGCTTCTGCACTCGCAAACAAGCAATGTAGACAGTAATTTTCTTGGAAATGATCATGATTTCAACTTCAGCTTGGCGTAAACCAGATTTTTAACGCCATCACATTTAATTGGAAACAAAAATCGGACTTTAAGTCCTTCGGATTAACTCGAGTCGGCAGCTTGGACTTTATTTCTCCGGTTATTTCTTCGAGTGAAGCGTGGCGAGGGGCCCGACAGCAAATCCCTCGACAGCAAATTCTGCTGTTCACTTTCGGATAACAGGCGACAGGCGACAGGCGACACCTGAGTCTATGGTGCGTGCAAGTATTTTGGCCCACTCATCCCGAGCCAGGCGGCGACCCTTTGAGCCGCCCAATAATAAAGGCAGCCAACACTCCGGGCCCGCCTGCAATCAGTTGACAATCGGGCAAATCGGGCAAATCATCCGGCGAGCGAGGGGAAAAAAGGAATGAAAAAGGCGAAATGCGAAAAGCTAATGAGCAGATACATATACACGGATACACGGATACACGGAATGGGCCCATATATACTCGTACTGCCGGTCGGTCGCTATATGCGACAGATAGACGGACGTGTATTGGATTTTGGTGTCAGGCTGAAAAGTTGACTGAATAAATAATAAACGTGGAACCAAAGCGGCACAAAAACTTTTCCCCAACATTTATTGGAGTGACTTGACTCCAAGGCAGGGGGGGGCGAGGATGAGCGAAAACTTTGGCAGCCCTAATACGAGTATGTTGTGGGGCTGGCTTACGTGAGGATATCACTGAAGGAGGAGCCGAGGGGGCCGAAGGGGCCAGGTCAGGAGAGGCCAATGATGGCCATTCTGCGACGTTTGCCAATTTCAGTTCGATTTATTTAGTGGAAACCAATAAATAACCAATGATGTATGTCCCGCGCAGAAACTTGCTCAGGAACTGTGTGTCCCACGAGTGCAATATGCACAGTGGCACGAAATGCATCCACCAACAACAAGTTGTTACAACACCAACCGGGCGAGCGAATAAAATCACAATAATACGAGTACAAGTAAGATTAACATTCTGGCAGTGGCAATTGAATTGTAACATCAGTTTGCACCTCTAGCTTGGCCCACTGTGTGTGTGTGTTGTCCTTGGACTGCCTGCAGCGGGAATTGGCCCAATCTCCGCTGTCTTGCCAGCATTCTGTCATTCTTTGGCGAACACAATTTAACACTTTGTCGCCGCTCTGAGGGAATAGCAGCCGGGATAACCGGTCGGGGAATCGGGGAATCGGGGAATCGCAGCAACGCCTGCAGCATCTCAATTCGGATTCGCTGCAAATCCGCCGCACCGTATCCGTATCCGAATCAAAGTCCCTTTGCTTGACTTGACTTGAGGCAGCCGTCCCAGCAAATATGGCGTCATTCAACGCATTTCCGTTTACATTACACGCTCATTTCCGTTACGTTACGTTACGTTCCGTGTGGCTTTATTAAGCGTCTTGCTAGTTTTTGTACTGCACTTTCCGGCTGCCACTTCCAAAACACATGTGTGTGTGTGTGTGGGTGTGTGTGTGTGGGTGTGTGTGGCTGTGTGTGTGTGCCCAAGCGACTTGAAGCCAACGCCACTTGAAATGCGTTCAAGCAAGCCAAAGCTGTTGAGGGAAATTCTCTTTGAATTTGCTCCAGTTAGTCGGGGAATCGAAATGTTTTGTCCGCACAAAAACCCAACCAGCCAGCCAGCCAGTCAGCCATATATATGTATATATAGACGATCCGCCATATACATATACACACACACTTATGTCAGCAATTTAAATTGGGCAAATCATTTGATGCAGCTTAATCCAAGTGGGTGTTTGTGTACGCTGCGAAATGGATGTGGGTGTTATGCCCACGATTGGCTGGCTGCCTTGCTGCCCTGCTGCCTGACTTGGTGGAAAAGGGAACTTTAATGCGATTTAAGATGACCAGAAACGGAGCGGAGGCAAAGGAAGGGGAAGACCGGGCGACCGGGCGACCGCGAAACCTTCAAGGATTGCAATCCGACGTAGACGCGCCACCCAAAGCTCCCCCAGCCAAATCCCATTTGATCTTATTTGTATACAAAGCGAGAAGCTAAGAAGGCAGAAGGGATTTCCATACACATGTTGAAATTTAATAGATTTCATCCCATACTTACCATATAATTGCTATGAAATTTCCATTGACTCATCGGGCAGAAAGCTGGCCCCCCAGTGTCGAGTACTCAAATGCATTTTATTTATTCCAACTTATCACGCTCGCCGGTTTCTGGTCTCTGGTCTTCGATTTCTGATTTCAGATTTCAGGCTTGTGATTTCAGCTTGCCTTGCCTTGCAGTGGCGCCTGGGTATTCATTTCACAAAATCAAATTGGATTTTCCAAGTGAAATGCGCACTTGATTGATTCGCAAGTTAAGTCGCTCGGTTATGCCTCCAACTGGCAATTTGATGCCTTTCACTTAATATTTACAAGCCCGCCCGGCACTGGGCCAGGGGGGGGTTTAGGGGGGGCTACTGGCACTGACAGGGGCGCCTCAGGTGGATCAGTTAATGTTTAGCTTTGGTTTTCAGCTTTACTCGCTGCTTCGAATTCAGCTTCGGATTCGGAACGCATTTCATTACGCTTCTTGCCAAACGGCTGCATAAATATTTAGATTCAATTCAAATTGCTTTCCACTTGCGAATTTCCTCTGCCTCGCTGTGTCCCCTTCCCTCCCCCCGTTCGGATTTTCAGCGTTCTCCTCACTTTGCGCCGTCTGCCCCCCTTCTGCCCCCTTCTGCGCGCACTGGCCCGCATTTTTCCTCGCTGTTTGTTTATTTGCCTTGTTATTTCGCCTCGGCTTCCACTCAGTCTCGGGCTTTATGCGGACGATTGGCAACAAAAGCTGCCAATTTGTATTTCAATTAAATTTGAATGTATTTGCGGGCACTTGGCTGCTCAGCTTGCTTTCCCCTGCCTCGCCGCTGGCCGGGCCGGGCGATGTCTGGGAGACATCGGGCATGCTCGTAATTGGATCATATTTGAATTTACGCTCCTCCACTCAGCGATTGCCTCGGTTACCGTGTCACACACAGAGTATATACTCGCACCTCTGGCAATATGGCAATATTGTTTGCCGCAAACCTGCACTCCTCCTCACCCATTAAAATGTACGAGTATAAGCCATTTTCGTTGGCAATCAAGGCCGCTGGGCGGTAGTTGCAAGCACACAACCCCTTGTTTACAATTCACGCTCGCGCTCAACTTAAATCCATCAAAGGAGGAGCCAGCCGCCAGAACGGCTGCGGGATTTGCTTTCCGGGACAGGGAAGGTTACAGGGACGGAGACTCTGGAATTGCCGCCGCCAGCCAAGTGTCAGAATGGCGCTTCCGAGTAATTTACTTATGTCTAAACAACTTTTATTGTTGCTGCCGTTGCCGCTGCCGTTGCCACTGCCACTGCCATGTTATGTTTTCTTGTTATCGGGACACCCTTATTGCTTTTGTTGGCACGGCTGCGAGGGCGTTGAAAAGCGTTTAATTAACTAACTGCTCCCCATATAGCCGCCGTTTAGTTTTCGGCAAATATTTGTTAATTTTCAACCCAGCCCCGGGAGCCGGAGTGCCTCAATTAGCGCGTCAGCGGGTAAATCCATTTCAAATTGATTTTCGTTGCCTGATTAAATTGAGTTTGCCCAAGCGACGCGGTTGCCACCGCCAGCGCCACCGCTCCAGTGCCATCGTCCTGTCTTCCGTTTTCAGGGCTTGTCCTTGCGGTATATAATTTCATTTTTGAATCTACATCGGCACACCCACCCACGACCCACCGCCCCCCGTTCGGCGGGCGAGCCAATTACAAAACGCTGCCGGGCTTCATTTGCTTCTCAAATGTTTCCATGTGGAACATTTTGCAACTCATTAAAGGCCATCCGCCAGCCCGCCAGGAATCACCGAAAATGCCAACATTTTTAGGGACAAGCCTTTATATAGTCGACATTAAGAGAAGCTTAAGCATTTTGCTGCAGCTATGGCAAGTTATACGGTTTTTGGCTTTAACCTGCCGCCAATGCAAACACGAAATTGCAACGGATGACAGGGCCTCTAGCTCTCAGCCCTCTTTTTAGGTCAACAATGTGTGGCGGGCACATTAAATGGGAAAAGCATTTGGAAATCGGGAATCAGAACCAGAACCAGAATCCGAGCCGAAGCATCCTTTCCGCCGCTCCGTTCGAGTGCAATGCATCAAGTGCCAAGTGCCAAGTGCCCGAAAACGGGTCCGGCGGAGCGCCAGTTTCGAATTTGGAAGAATGCAAGGGAAAAATGTTCCACAAAAAACCAGAAGAGACGAGTGTCTCGACTCTAAATACCCGCTTTTCGCTCCCAGCGACATGGAGTCCCTTGGATCCCGAAAATTCCATCAAATAGAATCCTATATTTCCATATCTTCTACCCTTTCCTGTATTCGATCAAAATTCAATACATTTTATAAAATTCTAGATCCAGTCTAAACACAAAGACATACGGGTTTAATAGCATTCTCCAAAATCTCTGCTGTTTTACGGAGTTACGGACAAACGGACACGGAACGTCTCGTCCCTTGATTTTATTCCCAATAGGAATTCTATAATTTATAGCTTCGTAAAGGCTTCCCTCACCCCGTTACATGTCTTTGCTAGAATCCAATATGCCTTCCATAAAAAGCGATTGTAAAAAACCAGGGACCGGAGCTACGGGCCTGGTTGTGGCTCTGGCGGGCGAGGGGTCAAATGGAGGGGTACTTTCATTGAGTACTTTCCATTTGAAACTCATTAGTGAGAGTTCAGTGTGCGACGAGGGGCGTTGAGAGCCAAGGGGGCGTGTCAATGTCTTCAGTGCAGCAAAATTGAATCAAACATGTGAGCTGGGCTGGGTGTGCAATCTATGCAAATGTCGGGCCATTATTAAGTCACCCGGCACTCCGGTGCGCCGGTGCGCCGGTTACTCGTATATTGGTCAAGCCTCTGGCACTCTGGCACTCTGGCAGACTTTGCGTTTTTCACCCATTTTCCCGCTAACAATGCATTAATTAGTGAAATCTTGAAAGCCTTGTTAGCAGCCTCAGCTTGGCCTGCTATGTTAGATCATTCCATCCCTTTGATTGCCATTTATTTCGGCCAGCCAGCAAAATGGGATAACGCTGTAAATCTAATTTGAGGAAATTCAATGAAATTCTTTCCATTTAAACTGCAATATTCGGAGGACTCGGAGGACTCGGAGGACTCCAGTGTTATGCAAATGCTTGTGGATATGGGGCTCTGTCTTAGCTTTTGTACATTTTTACATTTAATTCAATTTACTTACATTCCATACGCTCTCCTCGTTGTGTTTGTCTATTTTAATTTTGTTGTCGTTGTCGTTTGCCGTTCGGCCGCTCTTGCATTGCTTTTGTTGATATTATTACAATATTATTTTTTACTTCTTTCGTTTTTAATTTATATTTCATTTCCATTTCTTGCTGGCCGGCGGGGGACTCCCAGGAGAGCAGGAGCAAAGTGTTGTTTGCCTACACAATGGGGGAGACGCAGTGGGATGTGGATGTGGATGTGAATGTGAATGGGCAGCATGCTGCTGCATTAGCACAAAGGCAGCAGCAGCAGCAGCGGCGGCGGCAGCAACAGACAACAGTTGCTGCTAAAATAATTCAACCAGAGCTCAGACAGAGCGGTTAGCTGACTGCGAAAGCAGGGAATCCGGGCAGCGGCAACCACTTTCATATGCACAGACAAGCGCTAACATGAGCATCAAAATACACAACGAAACACATGGCAGCACTGAGAGAAATCCCTTCCACCCATTGCCCTTCACAGGTTGCAGTGTTTGGAGCTGAAAACCTTGATTCTCCATGGGCTTTTCTCTCTCTGCCACCGTGATGGTGGGCAGGACGAAAACTTTATGTGTCAGTTGAAAAGTACGAGTATCTTGGAAATACTTTCTTGCCTCCTACTTGCTCTGGCCGGCCCCGGTCCCGGCTCCGGCTCCGGCTCCACATCCCATCCCATCCCCACGGCTCACCGTCTCGCTCTGGTTGTGGCTTTTGGCGCAGCAACCGCCACAATGTCATTAACCAAATGAATGGCTGACACTGCAGATTCGAATGAGCAGAAGGGCGGGGGCCTGGGGCCCAGCCAGTAAGACTGTGACGTTGTTTTCTTGTGATTAAGTCGGTTACCCGCAGTCGCCCTGGAATCCTCTTGCTCCTTCCCCGCCCGACCCGTCACGACCCGACCAGAGCCGACCCTCCCCTCCCCGGCCCATTCCCCCGTCCCTTGTCCGTTTAGCCGTAGATTACCTAGCGACTTGTTTTGCCTGACCTTTCCCCCCCCAACTCATCCCAGTGGCCCCAAAAAACTCTCATTTCCACAGCCAAACAAACCCGAAAAAAAACAAATAAAAAGCCATCGAACGTTGAAGGACCTGCCGGCTCTTTAGATACCCTCTCAAAGGTCCCTAGGTTATAGAAATGTATGGTACAGGACAATCCTGAAGTTTTATTCTTCACAGAAGAATCGTAATGCCTGCTCATGTGGAATTTTGACAAGAATTTGAGGGAAAGTTAATCGCAGAAATCTCTATGAATTTAAGGAAATATCTGGCGAACTCCCGAAAAAAACCAAAAAAAAAGCCATCGAACGTTGGAGGACCTGCCGGCTCTTTAGATACCCTCTCAAAGGTCCCTAGGTTATAGAAATGTATGGTACAGGACAATCCTGAAGTTTTATTCTTCACAGAAGAATCGTAATGCCTGCTTACAAGAATTCGAGGGAAAGTTAATCGCAGAAATCTCTATGAAATTTAAGGAAATATCTGGCGAATTCTTTGGGCTTTGGGTGCCGTGTTTTCCAAAATTTGAGTGTACCCCTCAGCGAAGGGTAGGGTGGTTTTTGTGTTCATGAGGAAATTTTGTTTCGGCCAAGTGCCTTTGGCGCTGGTCAAATGAGGCTCGCAGGAATGTTAGTGATGACAACAACTTAATGGAAATAGCTGCACATTTATAAGTGACAACTTTGTCTCTCCGTGTGCATGGATGGGTGTATCGGTGTGTATTTACGTTGCTGTCCGACTGTGTGTGTGTGTGTGTGCGGCGGGCGGGCGGGCTGTAGGGGATATCTTTGTATCTGTGTCCCATGAACTTCTGTGTATCTGGGGCCCTAAAGAACGTGTTATTTATGGTCAAGGCGTGGCAGACAAATGGCCGGCATATGCATGCTCAGATAGACACTCTCACTAATGCACAACGACACACACACACACACACACACACATACGGGGGGCATGTGGAGTAATAACTAACGGTAAATTAGTTTGCAAACAGAGTGCAAAAAAGGCAGCAAAATAGCAAAAGGAAAATTGCCCAAAGATGAAACCTAATTTACCCGGCACGCATACACATACGCATACGCATACGCATACGCACAAGAGGTCCTTTCGGCACTCCATCCTCGTCTTGTGCTTGGCTGGCCACAAAACGGAACAAGTGCCATGTAGCAACATCGGTCGAAGGGCTTCGAGATACATCATAAAACCAAAGCAAAGCCAGTTGCCGGCCAAAGGGATTATCCCGAAAAGCGGAAAACACAAAAGTGATGCTTCCCCCAGGGGATTGACCGTCAGCTGCAGGCTTTCCGGCAGTGCCATAATTGCTTTAATTATAGATACTTAATACCGAATTCAATTGAAGAGTATGACAACATTAATCAAGTCATCATGGCATCTCAGAAGCCTGACATTTCACGTTTCATTACCTCTGGCTCTTTAATTTCTGATCACTCGCACGCGGCCTTGACTACTCTCGGGCGATTTGGCGTCCAATAACCAAAGGAAAACATTGCCCACGACTCTCGGCTTTTTATACCATCTACCTCAAGGTGCAAATGGTATATTAAGTTGTGGAGAAGGAGAAGGAAACGTTTCTGACCATGATCAGTCGATCTAGCCATGTCCGTCTGTCTGTCTGTCTGTCCGTCTCTGCACATTTGTCTCTATCTCCGAAATGGTTAGAGCAAGAGATATAAATCTTTTTGCTTACAATTCAAAATTGTCACATCTATTTATTTAGCGATTTTTATAAAGATCGAGCAATATATAAAGAAGATACAAGTAATCGGAAAGACCAATTGATAATGACAATAGGTAAATGGTATCTCGTGGTCGAGAAAACTCGAATACAGCGTTTTTACTTGTTTGTTTTACCGGGACGTGGTGCTATCTCCGGCGCCCCTTCGTATCCTTCGTCCTTGGGTTCTCGGTGCCAACTGGGCGCTTTGATGTGAACGCCAACGCCAGCACAGTTGGCAATAGTGCAAAAGTATTTGGAAAACAATTTGTTAAACACCAAATGCGCATTTAAGCCGACTCTTTAGTGGCAAAGTTTGCCAGCACATTTCCAAAGTTGCCTGCGAATGGCTATTTTCGGAAAGTTTCAAATTTTCGCCGAAAAAATCGGTGAACTTTATGCACATACTAAAGACCTTCAAATGCATTAAAACAGTTTTACTAGTGTACTTGAAAAAAGATTCAAATTCGATAAATAAGTCGAATGGTTTGGGCTGTTACTGCACTCTTGGTTTCGACTATTTTGGCCACTTTTTTCCCCCTAGCTTTATCAATTTTGTTTAGGGCTTGTGGCTTTCAGGCTTCGCTTTCGGCCATGGCTCGCACTCGGTCTCGGGCCCGTTTTTGCTGCTCTTGCCGCTTTGGGCCGGCCTGTGGCCACGTGCTGGCGGTTTTTTCGTCGACTGCCTGACTGTGGCCACACATGTGCCGGCCACCCCCAGCTCTTCAGCTCTTCAGCTCTTCAGCTCTCCAGCTCCTCTCCCCTTGACCCCTGACCCCTGACCCCTGACACCAAAACCCCACTCGATGCGTGGTCAGGTTTATTAGGTTCCTGTTTCCAGATGGTCAGCGGGAGAGACGACGGCAACTTTTGGGCTATTCCCGCTGTTTTGCGTGTGCCTTTTAATTTATTTATCAGAGGCCGCAGTCGCCACCGCAGTTTTGGGCTTCATTCATTTCGCTGCCTTTTTTTTTGGTTTTTTGGTTTTTTGTTTTTTGTTTTTGGTTTTTGGTTTTCATTTTTTCTGGTCATCTGTGGCCGTGGCAATTTGGCGGCTTTGTTATTTATGCAGCAGCCTGCGGCAGTTTACACTCACGTGCGTTTCCGATCCCACCCTCCGTCCGGAAAATGGTCACCGCTCGCTGGACATGTGCAACTCCTGTTTTTGGGGTCCTGCGCCGCGTGGCCACTGGCCAGCGAACGCGGAGCCAAATGTCGCCTTTGGGGTTAGTCCATATGCTCCGCCAAACTGCCCACAAAAATGCCAACTAAATTAACGCACAAAAAACTGCTGCATTTCCCTTAGCGAGCCAAAAAGCCGGTGCGGAATTTATGATCGGTGTGGAAATACGAGCCGTTTCCTGTGTTTCCTTTAAAAAATAATCAAAAGATTAAAGCCCACTGGCAGGGTAAACTATCAAGAATTTGTGGAAACAGGACTCACAGTGCATCATATTCCCAAGTTGAAAGTCTTCAAGGCAAATGGTTTTGTGCCCGAGAAAAGTTTGACAGCTCTGCCATTTAAGTGGCATTTGCGAGTTATGAGTAAAACGTTGCTTGGACATCGGTTTTAATTTGCCCCTCGCTGGCCCAAGCAGCTCGCTAAGTAGTCCCCAAACTGAAAGTTTAGCTCAACCCAGTCCCGTTCCCGGCTACCAGGCTCCCGACTCCGAGAGGAGGCATTAACGATTCATGGGGCTTAGTGCTGGATGTCCTAATGGATTATCGACTCGAGAGTGTCATTACTCAATGTGTCACGGCAGTTTGTTGAGGTCGCACACCACTTTCCCCGTGCTTGCCCCGGGAAAGTGTGCCTACAAGTATGGGCCAAGTGTCCCCGCAACACCTTCCACACACACTCCCACTCACACCCAGATCGTTCGTCATCATTATCGCCCTCGGAGTTATCATCATCGAAAGGTGGCGCAAAGTGTTGCCCATAAATAAGCTTTATGATAAACTAAACGTGTGCTTGAGACGGGGTCGGGGTTCGGATCGGGTGGGGTCTGGGCGGGAAGGAAGTCTATCAAAATGCCAATGTACGAGTAGCAGGCAAAAATGGGAAGCGTGCAAGCAGTGCAGCCCATAAATCCGGCCAATAATTTATATAGACCGTCGACCACATTTCCACAGTTTTTGTTTCCCCTTTTTCGTTGGCCAAAAAGGAGCGGAGGACTGGAAGGAGGTTGTCTAAGCAAAAGAGAAATTTGTTCAAATATTTGTCTCAATCTGGGCAACGGCGCCGCAAAGTATTCGGCGAAGGGATGCCCTTCGATGTCCCACCGAAGCAACTACACTCTCAATTTCAGTGTACAAATTTGACTCGATGCAATGCAATATTTGTTTCATGAAATTGAGATTTCAAAAAACGTATTTATCTTGTATTTTAAGCGGTATTTCCAAAGCTTAACGATGGGAAAACCGAGCAGAAAGCTGTGGTCACGCCCCCAAAAAGTTCTGTCACATTTTCAGCCATTTCATAACTCAAACTGACAGGAGGGCGAGGGCGAGGGCGAGGGCGATGGCGAGGATGCAGTGAATTTATATTATGAGGCAATGTCCTGGACATGGACAGATGAGAGCGCGGATAATGATTGGAGTAACCGGAGCGGGAACAAGCAGGAACAAGCAGCAACAAGGAGCGGCAACAAAAGGAATTCAATAAAGTGTTAAGTGGGCCAAAGGAAGTGGCAGGGAGGGGCACGAGCATTTCATTCCCAAGATGCTTTTGCGTCACTTGAGCGGCAATTTGAATGAGCGAACGAATGGCAATCGGAATGCGCGGCCGGGCGAAGGGGAGATGCGGGGGGAAAGGCGGCGTAGCGCGGAAATGGCGAAAATCCTGGGTGGCGACGAAGCCAAAGCCAAGCCAAATCGTCCCCGGGCCAAACCAATTGACGATTTGTGCATATAACATTATTATAATGACATCATCTTGGGACGCCCTGTGGCAGCCCAGAGTCCGAAAGGCAAAATTCACACTCGAAAAAGAAAACCAAAGGATGTCCTCGGATATCCCAAAGGAATGTACTATATATTTACAATTTGAGTGTACGGTTATTCTTCGATTTTAATACAATATTTGTTGTAAGAAATTGGGATTTTAAAACAGGTATTTTTCAAAAGCTTAACCAAGAGAAAACAAGGCACAAAGCTGTGGTCACAACCCCAAAAAGTTCTGCCACATTTCCAACCATTTCATACCTAAAACAATCATAATGTTTAAAGTATATGGCTTGCAAAATAATCTTGAGATTGCAGAATATCATGTGCAAATGTTTGGCAGCCCATTTGTTTGCAGTGTTGTCGCAAATTCGCCCCTATTTTGTCCCACCTGACAAGCACATTTCGCAGTGCAGTTGGAAAATGCTTAATGGGTGGCTGGGCGCGCTGAGTTCGAGAAAATTGGACATGCCTTCAAGTGCCGCTCGCTCGCTGACTCGTTCGTTCATTCGCCAGCAGTAAATAATAAGAAAATTCCTGTGCGCTCTGGCATTTCCGCGCCAACATCCTCATCATTCTCGTCATCGCCATCGACATTGCCATCCCCGCAGACACAAAACTATGCGGCATATACTCGTAAGCGCGTACTTTGTAGTATCCCCAAGGGATCAAACTGTTCGATTGTCGACGCAGTCGAGCAAATGCAATAAACTTCAAGTTTATTAAATTCTAGCACACCCCCGCCCGCGCCAACTCCAACTCGTGTGTGTGTGTGTCCATTGTTTGGAGGGGAATCAAATGGACAAAGTGTAAAATGCCAGGATGTGTGAAGCGCAGCAGGATCTGCGGAGGCAATAGCAGGAGCAGGAGCAGGAGCAGGAGCAGGAGCAGTGCCTCCTTCGGTTCGGCCAATCAATGCGAAATCGAATCAACTCGACCACTTCCACCGATTGAATCTACAATGAACTCGAGCCCGAAAAAAGGCGATACAAATTGAATTACTTGGCCGGATGGATATGGCCATACATATTTACCGGCATAATACGGCTATTAAGCGAGAGGCGAGGGGCCAAAGGATGGGTAACTGGGGTCAAGGAGAAGTTCTTTAGCCCCCATTAGTTGGCTCTTTTGTTGAGCAATTGCATTAAAATATAAACACCAATACAATTAGGCGGGGAATCGTGAAAACTGGGTCAAAGAGATCGAGTTCCTAAGCCTCTATCCGTTAACTGCAATCCAATCCATCCAATAAAACATCACTGATTGCATGTATAAACATCCAGTGACCAAATAAAAATACAGTAAACAAAACCTCAATTTGAAACCGCAAAAAAACCCGATATACCCGCCCCAATAATTACAGATCCAAGGGCCAATTATGACATAGATTCCGGTTCCAATTGGTTTCCAATTCGATTCTATGCAGCCCGCAGCGGAACAATTGGAAAATGGCAAGCGCTGGGAGCGGGGGGCAGTGGCAACAACAGCAAAACCGATTTGTTCCGTATTACCAAACTTTTCCGGAGCACAAAACCAACAAGTAGAAGTGACGTAGGTCGGTCCCTTGTACAGACTACGGGTGGTACCTTGTGTTTGCAATTTATAAACTTTCCGACAACTACTTTCACCAGTTGTCCCGACATCTTGATTGGGAGATTGCTCGGATGGATCTTAAAGATTGGAGTGCTAGGTAATACCAATTTAAAAGTAACTCGGTGAAACTTGATGAAATGCCAGGTAATACTCATTAAAAGAGTCAAAAACTGGGACCTATAAACTGTAAAGACCATCTTTAAGGATCTTTAAACAAAATCGACTTGGACACAAATTGAATATACCCTTTGCTATTGGAGTAGCGGGTATAGCAAGGAAAAAGGGCTAAGGGAGGGACATGGCTACGGTTACGGTTACGGTTCGTTGGGGCTGCGGTTACCGGGCCCGATGTTTACGGGTTTCTGTCTGTAAAAGTGAAGTGAGACATATGTACGGTAACAAATCAATTTTAGTGGCACACACACACACACAGCAGGGAGGAGGAGGGAGAAGGGGAATCCCCGAACTCGTTTGGGCCATATTACTTCCGCTGAACTTGATTGAACTGCTACATTTTCTGGCCCGGACAGCGAGCGAGCGGAAAGCGAAATTCATCAACGCACCATTGCCCGGAATCCTCGCCCAACTCCAATTGAGGCGTTCGGTGGGTCGCTGGGTGGGTCGCTGGGTGGGGTCCTCACCGTGTAAAAAAGAAACCACGAACCCCTGTCACTTTTGATTGTAATCGAGTGTTTTTATTGTCGCTCTCTCGTTCTGGCTCCTGCGCTTGCCATCGCCATTGGCTTCTCCGTGGTGTCTTCATCTAGCTGCACTGCCAGAAAATCTACCCACATTCCTCAATTACAGCAAAAGCAACGAGCCACTTACTTCCTTCAAGCTTATTAATGGCAACTCTTGCTTGAATTGCTTAAATTATTTCATCCAAAATTCAATTGAAACTTTGAGTAGATTATCGAAAGCAAATCTCAACAAAATCGGGCTAATCGAGGCGCTGTTATTTCAAGTGTCTGCGCACTGACAAACAGTTTCATATACTTTACGAACTCTGCTGCAAAGCCACATCCACCAGCCACGTCCTGTCCATGGTCCTGCTCCTGCTCCTGCTCCTGCTCCTGCTCTGTCTGCGTCCTCGATCTCGGCGTGTGTTTGCCAATTGGATTTGACATTTTATTGGGTTTTCTTTCGCTCTCGTTACTGCCGCTCCACTGGCTGCTCGATGGCTGTTGTTCTTGTTGCCTTTCCCGTCTGGCTGCAGCTGTAATTGATGTGCCTGATGTGCTGTGTTGCCTCCACATAAATCCACTCTCACTCCCACTCCCATAACCACTCCCACACCCACTCCAGCAATTGTTGCCAAGTGTCCGAGAGGCGCTGAATTCCGGAAAGAGCCCGAGCAGGCGGGTTATGAGCGGTGCAGAGTCCTCCTTTTATTTGGGTAATTAGGACAAGGCAACTTGATTATCGCGCCGCTGGGCGCCGCCGCTGCGCAAGGGGATGCAAACTGATGGGCAGATTGGTAACCAAAGCAGCAGCCCCAAGCCGTCTTAATGGCCACGGCCATAACTCTGCCTGTCTACGGATGCCCGGAGAACGACACGGGCGACAGAGTAACAGGTCCAGGTCCAGGTCCACACCCGAAATGACTTCCCCGCGGACACATTCCATCCTAATCAAACAGCAGCGGCGGCTCTAATTAATCTTCGTGGTCGCCCACAGCCCACAGCCCATAGGCCAACCTTGGGTTCTGGTACATATTTAATGGCAAGATTGATTTGTTCCCCCTCGCCACCAGGACTCTCCGACACGAAGCTGCACGAGATCTATCTCGACAACAAGGAGATCAAGCTGAGCTGGATGGTGGACTGGTACAAGCAGGAGGTGCTCTTCCACCTGCAGAACGCCTTCAACGAGCAGCACCGCTGGTTCTATCTGGGATTCTCGAAGCGCGGCGGCCTGGCCGATGCGGACATTTGCTTCTTCGAGAACCAGAACGGCTTCTTCAACGCGGTGACCGACACCTACACCAGCCCCGACGGCAAGTGGGTGCGCCGGGACTATCAGCAGGACTGCGAGGTCTTCAAGATGGACGAGTTCACGCTCGCCTTCAAGCGAAAGTTCGACACCTGCGATCCCCTGGATCTCCGTTTGCACGTGAGTTTTGGAGGGGCCTGCGATCCCCCATCGAATGCCTAATGAGCTCCGCTTGCCACCCTGCAGGAGGGCACCATGTACGTGGTGTGGGCCCGCGGTGAGTCGGAGCTGGCCCTGGAGGACCACCAGTTTGCGCTGCCCAATGTTACGGCTCCCCACGAGGCCGGCGTGAAGATGCTGCAACTGCTGCGCGCCGACAAGATCCTCATTCCCGAGACGTAAGTACTGCAGATGGCTTTTTCTCGATCCGATCCTCTGGGCCTCAATGTGCCGACACTCTGTGCAGCGACCTGGACCACTTCGAGATTAGATTGAAGGACGCCCCCGTTCCTGCCGCGGAGACCACTTACTGGTGCCATGTGCAGCGCCTGGACAGCGTCGTCCAGCGACGCCATCACATCGTCCAGTTCGAGCCGCTGATCAAGACGCCGGGCATCGTCCATCACATGGAGGTGTTCCACTGCGAGGCCGGGGAGCACGAGGAGATCCCCCTGTACAACGGCGACTGCCAGCAGCTGCCGCCCAAGGCCAAGGTCTGCTCCAAGGTGATGGTGCTCTGGGCCATGGGGGCCAGCACCTTTACCTATCCCCCCGAGGCAGGCCTGCCCATCGGCGGGCCCGGCTTTAATCCCTATGTCCGCCTGGAGGTGCACTTCAATAATCCGGAGAAGCAGGCAGGTGCGTATCGAGGGGGAAATCCATTAGACTCACCTAAAGTCACCTGGTCACCTAACAAAGAAGAAAAAAACAGAACTGATTCCCCAAAAAAAACACTAAAATCCCATGCATCCCCTAATCCGCTTTCTTGGCTTCCCTGCTGACCAGGCCTCGTGGACAACTCGGGATTCCGCATCAAGATGTCGAAGCAACTGCGCCAGTACGACGCCGCCGTAATGGAGCTGGGACTGGAGTACTCCGACAAGATGGCCATTCCGCCCGGCCAGACGGCCTTCCCCCTGAGCGGCTACTGCGTGGCGGACTGCACGAGGGCCGCCCTGCCGGCCACCGGGATCATCATCTTCGGGTCGCAGCTGCACACCCACCTGCGCGGCGTGCGGGTGCTCACCCGACACTTTCGCGGCGAGCAGGAGCTGCGCGAGGTCAACCGCGATGACTACTACTCGAATCACTTCCAGGAGATGCGCACGCTGCACTACAAGCCGCGGGTCCTGCCGGTAGGGGTGGCACTCCCTTTCCCTCTTTGTCATCCATAATCCCTTGCTCGTCTTGCTCTTCAACCGGGCCTGTTTTCTTGTTTTCTAGGGCGACGCCTTGGTCACCACCTGCTACTACAACACGCTGCAGGACAAGACCGCCGCCCTCGGCGGCTTCTCCATCAGCGACGAGATGTGCGTCAACTATATCCACTACTACCCGGCCACCAAGCTGGAGGTCTGCAAGAGCTCCGTCTCCGAGGAGACGCTGGAGAACTACTTCATCTACATGAAGCGGTGAGTTCGGTGGACTTTTCCTCGATTAATCATTTCCGAAGGCAAACCCCTTCTAATTTCGATTCGAGTTTGATGGCTGCAAAAATTTCCGAGCTCCGGGCTAGAGAGCTCTGAGCCCCTTCGCCTTGCTGGCATTCATCCGGTTGAATTTTTTGGCTGCTTGGGCCCCTCCTCTTTATTCAACAATTACCAACGCCCATGCAAATTCGCGGCATTCTATCCATCCCAGAGCAGGCCATCCAATCCCAATCCCAATCCCAGTCTCCGTCTCCGTCGCAGTCCGTCCCGGGGGCGGTTTGCGGCGTTAATGGAAGAAATATTTTTTAATCTTCGCAGCGGAACCGACGACAGATGACAGCGGGAAGAGGGGTAGCCGCAGCAGGACCAGCAGGAGGAGCAGCAGCATTGTGGGTTTTCATTAAGGGGTTCGCTCCTCCACGGTTCCTTGTGCATCAAAGGCAAACTTTTCGGCATTCCTTTTCGCTGGCACTCATCGTTTTCGGCCCGATTCCTTGGCGCATTCATAACGGCGAAATGCTCTTTGTTCTCCTCCGGCTCCTCCGGCTCCTCGCCGCCGCCTACCCACCCACATTCCGGATATCCCATTTCCCATTTCCCCTTTTCCCCCCGAAAGGTGTTCGCTAATTGCCAACCTTAAGCAGTTGAGCATCAGGCATCAGGCATCGGGCAAAGTTTACATTAGATTAGGGCCACCGCAATGAGGCACTCCGGCAGGCTTAGAGGCTTCCCAAGCCAAAAAGTTCAACTTATTATTGCGGCTTCAATTTCCTCCCGCCCAGCTGGGCTTGCTCCTTCTGGCAAATACTCGTAGGCCAAAATCCTTTATATTTTCCTCTAGGAATGGCATACAATTAAGTAATACAATGTGGGAATTTTCCTAAAGAATGCACCAAGTACCCCGTAACGATTTGCCCTTTACAACCCGTGTTTTTGCAGAAAGGAGCACCAGCACGGCGTGCATTTGAACGGGGCCCGATCCAGCAACTACCGGAGCGTCGAGTGGAGCCAGCCCCGGGTGGACCAGCTGTACACGATGTACATCCAGGAGCCGCTCAGCATGCAGTGCAACCGATCGGACGGCACGCGCTTCGAGGGCCACAGCTGGGAGGGCGTGGTCCCGACGCCCGTCCAAATAAGGATTCCCATCCACCGGAAGCTCTGCCCCAACTACAATCCGCTCTGGCTAAAGCCGCTCGAGAAGGGCGACTGCGATCTGTTGGGCGAGTGCATCTACTAGGCGGCCACATCTGCAGGATAGGGCAGGGCATGGCATCTCCACAGAACAACACCACACAACAATCAGTTTCATCTTTTTTAATTTTTACACTTTAGTTGCCGTCTTTGAGGCAAATCCTGTGCCAGGTGAAGGCGTATACAATGAGCTTTAATTTGTAATTATTTTTGAATTTACGAAATTTGCGGCAGGCACGTTTCACTGTGCTTTCTGTGTGCGCTTTTTAGTAGACGAGCGACCGCTCAGCGGCCGGGCCATTAACAACGCCATCGCGGGATGACGCAAAAAACGGACCTTGTGTGTGGGGGCCACAGGCCAAAAACAAATGTTTTCGCTCTTTAAATAACTAATGCATTTACCGAGCCCCGCCCCGCCCCGCCACGGCCTTTTTGCGACCCCAGGGGTGCACCTGTTTTCACCCTTTTTATACCATGTACCCTAAGGTACAAATGGTATATTAAGTTTGTGCAATGTATGTAACAGGGGGAAGGAAGCGTTTCCGACCCTATAAAGTATGCCATGTTCTTGATGCCATGTCCGTCTGTCCGTCCGTCCGTCTGTCTGTCTGTCCGTCTGTATGTATGAATACGTCGTTCTCGGAGATGGTAAGAGCTAGAGGTGTAATTTTATGTCCGCTAAGTCCACTGATCGTCAAACACGTGTATGCAAAATGACGTCGAAATCGGACAATAAATATAGAAGATATGACCAATTAAAGAGTTACCCACCCCTTTCCACGGCAACGGCAAGAGAGGTACGTGGTATCTCGTGGTCGAGAAAACTCGACTACAGCGTTTCTACTTGTTTATTTCCCTCCTTTGGCATTCGCTAGTACGAGTAGTCGCATTTATGCCCTTTGCCCTTGCCATGGTCGGGCAATCCTTTGAAATTTGCCGACTGACAGCGCCGCCGGGCTAAACGTTTAATACAAAGCAGCAGCTTACAGGACCCACACGCACACACGCACACACGCACAATGCACGGTACACTGGCAGAAACTAGAAGCAGGCCAAAGCCTCAAATCCTTTTTATGTTCGTATTTATTTTGTGCTAGTTTTCATCGCTTTTTTGCGCTGCATGCGATGAACTAAGAGCATACAAAATGTGTAGCATACATCTCAGCGCCGGCTGAAAAATTAAATGGGCAACTGACTGAGAGCGGGCCGGGAATGAGTGAGTGAATGAATGAATGAATAAAAGGCGAGGGCGAGGGCGAGGGCGAAGGCAGGGGAACCGAAGGCCAAGAAAGCGGCGAGACCGCCTTCGACCAGCCGCCACGCCTACATTTCAATGGGCTAACGGCTAACGGCACTGTTTATACAATATAAATGAGCAAACTTTTGATGCAGCCAAGTCTAATTACCAAGAAGCTTGAAAAACCGGAAGCACGGCAAGAAAATGGCCAACGAAAAGCCCAAGTTAAATCATTCATCGATGGCAATGAAAGGAGTGCATATAGCTATATGCTTAAAGACAGTTTTTTTTTCTAGAGAGAGAGCTTTGGAAGAAACGTTCCCCCCCCACACTGTTTCAGATAGATTAGAAAAGCGACGTGATTTTTCGAGTGTACGGCAAGGAAACTGGGGGAGATCGGAAATGTGGAAAGTTTAGCCACTACGATTGGAAATGAAGATGTAAAAGCTTGAGGGTAGACGTCGCATGGCAGTTGGAAGGAAGGACAAAACGGGACGCGGACGCGGACACGGACATGGACATGGAAGATGGGCTACCAGCAGCCAGGAGCTTACCCATGTGTGGAGGATTTCCGTTTCTCCGCCATCGCCCATTGCCCCCATCCATTATTATTATTCAGCTTTTTCCATCTAAAAAACACACTGATGCACCATTTAAATAAAAAATAACAAATTTAAAATAAACAAAAAACATACATATGAGTAAACATGTAATGGATACGTTTAAGTGTAGCCAACATATGTAAGATGTGATAATTGTTCTATGGCTATAAAAAAATATATATACACATAAATATAAATATATAAACAATGTAGAAGAAATATTTATAAAAAAAAAAGAGTACCAAAAAAAAAAACAAAAGCGAAAAACTGTCCCAGAAAACCAAACGCAAGCGAAACCCAAAAAAAAAGTAAAATGTATAATTTATCGAATAAAAACTGACCACCATACCAGAAACAAAACTTGTGTTTTTATACATTTTCGATACTGACGATACAGGTGAGCGAATATGAAGCATCCTTAAAATTGGATTATGCCCTGCAAAAGCGCCGGATTTCGTGACTTTTTGAGATTATGTGCGGGACTTTTGTTATTATTTTTATTGCATTTTTCATCCTTCGACGCGTTGACTGACAGGCGGCGATTTTAATTGATTTTTCAGTTTTGCGAGCGGCAATAAAGAGCCGGGCGGACACGACCGAAAGGGGTGGCGAAAGCGGTCTACCAGTCATCGGAGTATTAAAAACGCTTGCAATCCAATTAAAACTTTTTAACGAAACAACAAATATTTTAATATTCATTGGCGCCGTCCAGCAAGCACACACACACCCCACACCTCATCCTCTCCCAGTTTTTTTCGGGCAAAGGCAACGGAGAACGGAGAACGGGAGCAACTACATTAAAAAGGCAGAGGAAAATGTGAACGAAAATCCCCGGAATTGCGATACGAATTTTTTTCAAGGTGCCGGGCCATAGACGCATAGACGGGGGGTGGGGGTTGGTGTCCCCGAAAGTTTTCGAAAAAACCAAACTGATTTAAAACGCAGGAACTTTAAACGGCTCAACTTCGGCAGAGTTGCAAATTGGTTGCACATTTTTGGGGTTACTTGTTCGTGAACTCCGCCTTTTTCGCTCGGTGTGTTTGACTTTATTTGGCTGCATTTCATTTCCCGTAGAGGGACTCATTTCGGGGGATTTCGTTACTGGATGCTGCTTTAATAATCGGAGACAACCATATAACAGCTTCCATTCCATTAGCGTTATTCCATCCGACGTGGAAGCCCTCGTCGAATAACTGACGGAACACCAGCCCGCCCACGAGCGCAGGAAACAAAAAAAAAACCGACTCCTGGCAGACTCCTGGCAGAAATAAAAAGCAAAGGGGGAGCGATAAGGATGAGCAGCGAAGGAATCGCAGGAAATGTATGTACTCGTACATATGGGGTTCTCCATGACAAAAACCCCGGGACACTGTGCTCCAAGAAAAGGTATATATATGAAATTGGGAAAATAACTAAATTATGGGAGCAACTTAAGGGAAAATTGAAAAGTTGAAACCGATTACGAGGGTACTTTAGAGAATGTGGAGGAAAACGTTAAGATGGATTGTCCAGGCTGAATTCATTTGCAAATGTGAGGGATATGCATTTTTACGGGTTGTGGTATGTCCCTTCGGTTTCCCTTCTTTTGGGGTCAAGTGTCACAGAGGCACTGGTATTTCGACTCGAGCAAAATCAGCGGCAGATTCCCGAATCGTGACGGCAAAAAGTCAAGTGGCATACGCGGCGTATGCGTAACGTAATGGCGTACGTGAAGGCAGCTCCCAACATTGACAAAGGCTATCTGTGTGTGTGTGTGTGTTTGTGTGTGTTCCCTTTTTGTTGTTGTCATTGCATTTTCACGCTCCCGCAAACACAAGCACGAACACGAGCACAGGAGGCAAAACATTTAATCAACCCAACCTTCACCGTGACCGCCTTGTTCTGGTTAAAAATAAAGGTTTCGGTACAGTGGAACCCATTGAAAGAGGCAACCCGTACAAGTAACAAACATTGGTCAGGCCAATCCTCAGTTATAGAAGACATATTCCTTGCGGTATCAAAAGAGCAATTTTATGTAATGACTCAATACTTTTGAATAAGAAATTGACATACTCGTACGATAAGGTTTTGAATTCCCGCCAAAAATAAACTTTCCGTTTATATATATAGCAGTGCTATTTCAAAATCGGTTCTGCCAGTTCCCAATGCACAAAATCTACCGGAACTGAACAATGTCAACCAGGTTCATCGCCAAATTTTGGACCTGAACCTCGACAACACGAACTCGATTCCCAGTATAAGACTAGGTAAGCCCGGAGTTCCTAATTTTGCTTCAATCGCTTACATTTAGGTGATCTATATTTAAATTTTCATCCAAGCTTTGAAAATCAAGAGAAAATAGTCCCTATTTATAGTCGCGACACATTCTTAATTGTATCTAAGTATAATGGGAAAACTCGTCAAGTAATAGTTGCTTCTCGTAATAGACCGTTTCGTTTTAGCGTGACCAGCCTGTGGCTGCGCTAAGGTTATGGTTGAGGTTGAGACTTGGACCCGGATTCTCGCGCCCGTGTAGCATCATTACTGTCATCGGCAGCCTCCCCGGAATCCCCCGAATCCCCGGATCTCACGGCATCGCCGAAATTTCGGAGTAGGTACGTACCCGGCGCTTTTCCCAACCGCAGTCTCAATCTGCTAAAACATTTATCTGCCGCCCAATCGCTGGCATGTGTGTGGGCGTGGCAGCACGGGTTTGGGGCAGAGGATGGGAGATGGGAGATGGTAGATGGGGGGAAGGTAGCAAATTTAATGTCACAAACTTTTGATGTGTTCTAATTTATATACAAACAGACAAATAGACAGACTCACCGACAACGAACAGGGGGATTGGCGGCAGAAGCTTCTTTATTCCATTCCCCCCATTTCTTTTTTTTTATACCATGTACCTTAAGGTACAAATGGTATATTAACTTTGTGCAAATGTATGTAATGGCCAGAAGGAGACATCTCCGACCCCATAAAGTATATATATTCATGATCAGCATCAACAGCCGAGTCGATATAGCCACGATGGTAAGAGCTGGAGGTCTAATTCTTTTTGCTTTTGGTGTGTTATTATTGCAGGCATAGCAAGTTTATTTCAAATTTTTTCCACGCCCCTTTCCGCCCTTGTATTTGGAAAAAAGACGATATCTTCGAAATGGTAAAAGCTAGAGGCATAATTATCAGTCCGCTAAGTCCACCAATCGTCAAATACGTACGTGCAAAATTACGTACGGATCGGACAATAAATATAGAAGATATGACCACAATACATACAGAAGTGCATGTATGTGAATTATTTGACAAAAATACAAATAAATACAAAAAAAATGTTAATAAAGAAAAGAGGTACATGGTATCTCGTTGTCGAGAAATCTCGACTACAGCGTTTCTACTTATTTCCTGTTTGCCAGGGTATACCCTTCCATAGGACACTCAGGCGACAATATTGACGATTACTTTCAATCGCAATAAAAAGGAATATTAATCTTTTCCGGTCAACTTGGAATGGCCTGCTGTTCCTAAAAAATGCATGGATGCCGGCTGTAAATTGTATATATGCTTTGAAGGATATGCAAGAATCGGGGCCCTGGAGGACTCCAGTGTGGCCCCTTTATTCCCTGCGTCCTGACCATGAATCGTTAAAGTAAATTTGTTTTCACGCTTGATGGCGAATTGCGCGACTTACACGCACACGCACTCGCACTCGCTTTGCGTGCATTGAAAAGACTGGTGGGGCCGGGAACGGGGCTCTTGTTAATATTTCATATGTCATCGCAAGGAACCCCAGACACCGGCCCCCTCCAAACCCTCCGAAGCCACCGAACCCCCTCAACCCACGGGCCCACAAAGCCATTTCCCGGTAAGCGGCCACAACTCTTAAATCGCTTGCGTTTAAAAATTTGATTATGTGACATTTTCGCGGGGCCTTGTTAAGAGAAAAGCCGATAAAGTAAAAACTGAAAGACAACAAGTAAGAACGAATATAGTCGAATGTCTCGACTATAAATACCCTGTTCTTGGTGTCTCTATGGAGTAAATTGTAGGTACAAAACATTTTCGCCACTAGCGCGAGCAGGGACAGTCACAACAAGCCGATTTATGTAGCATAGATATTGGCTCTACCAATATAATATCCGAATTTAGTATTACAACTTCGCGGCTTGTGGATGAGTAGGGGGAGGTAGCCGATTTAAAAATAAGAAGTAGGAACGCTGTAGTCGACATTTCTCGACAACGAGATACCGTGAACCTCCTTTCTTTATCAAACATTCTAATTCACCAAACTTTCGTTTCCAAATCCATACATCTACTCCCAAATATTACGAAACGTGTATTTAAATACCCACAACATATAATAATATTACGGGTGGAAAGTAAAATAATCTAAAAGTTTTTCCAAAACAAATATAGCTACGACATCACAAGAAAAACCATATTTTTGCTCCCATATAATTCGAATAGTCTTCAAAAACATACTGCTACCAAATAACACAAAAATATATCAGATATCAAAAAGGTCAAAAATATATCAATAACCTCAAGGCGAGATACTTTTCTATCTTGTAAACAAAATCGAGCGTAGAAGCAATCCATCGGAAATCGAAAGGAATAAGAAACCAGGAATAAGGAAAGGAATAAGAAGATGGCTTACCGTTATGCTACTCTCTCAGTCCCTCTCATGCGACACACCTGCGATCCACAAGCGCGAGCACGCACACAAAACACAAGAAAAAAAAGGAAAAAA
>JAJJHQ010004171.1:213764-315861 GCA_021223825.1 Drosophila ironensis | reverse complement strand
TCCCTCTTTACACGCACCCACCACGATATGCCATCTTTTGTCTTAACTGGTTTCTCCACAGGTCGTGGCTTCTTGGCTTGTTGGCTAATGGCAGCTGCCAGTTGCTGTTTGCCAATTTTGCGATATTCCGGGTAGAATATGCGGAAACCTCGACCCTGTAACCATGCTAGGTCTACAGGCGGATTGCGATTCAATAACGATGCTGCGACCTTGGATAGGGTTCTAGATGTTGACGAATTCCGCCGACTCGGGTGGACTATCGCTACAGGAGGCGATACGGGAGGTTCCTTAGAAGAGGGCTCAAATTTTAGGAAATTCTGGACGGCAATAAGCTTTGTTTGTTGGGCTCACCTTATTTTTCGCGTTCTGTGGAGAGCCAATGTCCTTTCCTTCGACTGCTTCTGTTGTTTGCTCTACAGGTTGTGGCGATTCCACAATGGTTCCACAAGGCTCGGCATCTTCATCAAGGTTGGTGGTCCACAACTGCCCCTTCTTGTATCCTTTTAGTAGCTTAGCCATTTTTTGTTTATTTTTTTTCACAAATTTGTTGGCTTCTAATACTTTTGATATATGACTTATCACTGAATGGTGGAAAGTAAGACCCCAAGCCTACTTCCTTAACGATTGAAACTGAACAAAATCTACGCTTGCGCTTGGGCGTCTGTTTAGTGTTGGAAAACTGGGAAAGTTTTGAACTGATATTTCTTTTTTTTCCTTTTGATTAATTTTTTTACTGAAAGGTAAGAATTGTCTGAGCTATAAACTGAAACCTTCAAAGGGAGCCTTTTTATATCATGTACCTTAAGGTACAAATGGTATATTAAGTTTGTGCAATGTATGTAACAGGGAGAAGGAAGCGTTTCCGACCCTATAAAGTATATATATTCTTGATCAGCGTTAGCAGCCGAGTCGATATAGCCATGTCTGTCTGTCCGTCTGTATGTATGAACACGTCGTTCTCGGAGATGGTAAGAGCTAGAGGTGTAACTCTTTTTGCTTTAGGTCCGTTATATGTGTACGCAGATCGAGATTATTTCAAATTTTTGCCACGCCCCTTTCCGCCTTCGTAATTTGCATAAAACTTGGACAAAATAAGAGCTAGAGACCTGTTTCTTTTTGCATTAGGTCCATTTAACTTCTATGCAGATAATGTAATTCCCAGTTTTTGCCACGCCCCTTTCCGCCCTTGTGTTTGCGAAAAAATCGATATCTCCAAAATGGTAAAAGATAGAGGCATAAGTCCGCTAAGTCCACTGATCGTCAAACACGTGTATACAAAATTATGTCGAGATCGGACAATAAATATAGAAGATATGACGGCAACGGCAAGAGAGGTACATGGAGGTACTTGTTCTAAGTAACCTTACGTAGTTTTAACATTTCCAGCTGCACCGATTACGTATACTTAGCATTGCGAACTCATTACTTACCAAAACGCATCAGTCGGAAAGCGGCAATCGACGAACAATAGATAAATAGCCAAGAGTTTTCCAAATTGTAAAACTTTCTTTATTTTTTACAAGCTTGTTTGCGTCTAACACTTTCGGTTTATGATTTACTACTGAATAGTCGAACGTAAGACCCAAAGGCAACTTCTTTTAGGGTGGAAACTGAATAAAATCGAAGCCTGCTTGGTAACTTTTTTGTTAGAAAACTGTGAAAGATTTGAATATATTGTACATACCCATTTATACCTAAGTGATAGAGAGACGTAACAATCAAGCATTTCAATCCTGGGATTCTCCGGTTTTCCATTTGCTAATCGTACGATTATCTCGCTCACAAGCTAAGCTTGCTTTTATAGCGACATCATATAAGCTGCCATATGCAAGTACGATTTTACATATAGATTTAAAAATAATGGATTATCAGCATCTGATTCATACATACATACAGACGGATCGACAGACATGGCTATATCGACACGGCTGTTTCAGCTGATCAAGAATATATATACTTTATGCGGTCGGAGATGTCTCCTTCTGTCAGTTACAGAAGGACAAAGTTTGCACTAAGTTTGTACTCTAAGGTACATGGTTTAAAAACTTTAAACGGCCAAAACTAGGTGACCGAGTGCTCCAATCGCAAAAGGGGCTAAAATTCGCCTACTGCGTTTCTACATTTGCCATCAAAGCAGGCGATTGGGTATACCTCTGAACAGCCAAGCATTCAATCCTCACAGTTCATTCCGCTTTCGAGCGGAAAGGTCGTCACTTTTTTTGTTTTACTATATTTATATTTCGTTTATTTTATTATTTTTTTGCTCGTTCATTGTTTTCTAAATCCAAGAACTCCAATGCGTCACTGCTCAGTAGTTGCTTATTTTTTTCCCCCTTTTTTTTGACCGTTTTCTTTTTTATGGACAAGTAAACACCAAGTGAACACGTTGGCGATGTTTTTTTTAATTTTACTCTATCCAAGGAGTCGCGCTTGTCTCACTCACCTTCTGCCCTCCCGCTTGTAATTATTACTTTATTTTTTTCTAAATAACTTTTTTATACCATGTACCTTAAGGTACAAATGGTATATTACGTTTGTGCAAAGTATGTAACAGGGAGAAGGAAGCGTTTCCGACCCTATAAAGTATATATATTCCTAATTAGCATCAACAGCCGAGTCGATCTAGCCATGTCCGTCTGTCTGTCTGTCCGTCTGTATGTATAAACACATCGTTCTCGGAGATGGTAAGAGCTAGAGGTGTAATTCTTTTTGCTTTAGGTCCGTTATATATGTACGCAGGTCGAGTTTATTTCAAATTTTTGCCACGCCCCTTTCCGCCTTCGTAATTTGCATAAAACTGCATTTTCTTCGATAACTTGGACAAAATAAGAGCTAGAAACCTGTTTCTTTTTGCATTAGGACCGTTTAACTATTATGCAGATAATTTCATTTCCAGATTTTTGCCACGCCCCTTTCCGCCCTCGTATTCGCAAAAAAATCGATATCTCCAAAATGATTAAGGATAGAAACTTAGTTTTAAGTCTGCTAAGTCTGCTGATCGTCTAACACGTGCATGCAAAATTACGTTCAGATCGGACAATAAATATAGAAGATATGACCAATTAAAGTTTTACCCACCCCTTCCCAAGGCAACGGCAAGAGAGGTACATGGTATCTCGTTGTCGAGGAATCTCGACTACAGCGTTTCTACTTGTTTTCATAAAATTGATTTTTCTTCGACACATTAGCCCATAACTTGCACAAAATAAGAGCTAGGGACCTATTTCTTTTTGCATTATGTCCGTTTAGCAATTACGCAGATAATGGTATTCTTCGATTTTTGCCACGCCCCTTTCCGCCCTCGTATTTGTAATAAATCGATATCTTCGAAATGGTTAGAGCTAGAGGAATAGTCCTAGCTAGCTCCACTGATAGTCAAACACGTACATTCAAAATGTGTACAGATCGGACAATAAATATAGAAGATATGACCAATTACAGTTTTACCCACCCCTTCCCTAGGCAACGGCATGCCGCACACGCTGGGGTGACGTCATCCGTTTCTTCTTTGACTTCAATTCGTTTGCATACAGAAGTGTGTGTATGTGTGCACAATACATACAAAAGTGCATGTATGTGAATTATTAGACAAAAATAAAAATAAATACAAAAAAATTGTTAATAAAAAGAAGAGGTACATGGTATCTTGTTGTCGAGAAATCCCGACTACGGCGTTCCTACTTGTTTGACCTAAAACAATGAACAAATACATCGAAGTTAAATTTAAACTTAACGAAAGTTTTGATGTTTTTGTATATATATATTTGTTTATTTTCAATCCGGGTGTTTATTTAGCTTTTTTGGGCTACAAAATATCCGTCTTAATGGTAATTTTTTCCCGGAGGACGTCTATTTTTTTAGCCAGGGTTTTAACGGTCTGGATTTTTGAACAAATCCAATCTTTCATTTCGATTAAGGTGTTCAGTTTTTCTTTATTTTTGAATTCAAACCGGACAACCGCCTGACGGTCCAATATGAATTGTTTATCAGCGATTTTTCGGTCAGGAGGCATCGATCCATCGGTTATTAACGAATTGGCAAATTCCAAAGCGCAGCTCCACAGAACCATGTCAGATGTCAAAATAGATTTGGTCTGATCAAGAATTGTGGCTAAAACAATGGCCCCAAACTTCGAAGTTCGAAGCACACTCGCTTTCTCCGAACCTTGTTCCTCAATATCCGTCTCAATGATAACTTTTTCCCGGAGGACCTCTATTTTTTTAGCAAGGATTTTGAGGGTCTTAACATTGCCATTTATCCAATCTTTCATTTTTATAAACGCCTTTGGTTTGTCTCTTTCTTGGAATTCAAATGGGACAACCGCCTGACGGCCCAATACGAATTGTTTATCGGCGATTTTTTGTTCAGGAGGCAGCGATCCATCGGTTATAAACGAATTGGCAAATTCCAAAAAGCAGCTCCACAGAGCGATATCAGATGTCAAAATAGAATTTGTCTTATCAAGAATTTTCAAAACAATCGGCGCATTATTCTCCTCGGGATCATAGTCATCATACGATTTGGCAAATTCGAAAGCGCAGCTCCACAGAACGATGTCAGATGTCACTTTCTGTGATGACTTAGCGGCACCGGGGAGTTGGGCCGATACCGGCTCTGTTATGAACGGGAAGTTACTTTTCACATTTTCCGCATACAGTGAATTCTTCTTACCGATTTCCTGTGATGATCGCTTAGCCTGCGACCCTTGACCTCTGGATAAGTCTGAACGGACAGGGGGTTCCGAAATGCAAGCCTTTGAAGGCTCGGCATCTTCATTAAGGTCGATGGTCCACATCTGCCCCTTCTTGTATCCTTTTAGGTTATTAGACATTTTTTTTATAATTTTCACAAATTTGTTGGCTGCCAGTACTTTCGATATATGATTTGTCAATGAGTGGTCGAAGTAAGACCCCAAGCCTACTTTCTTATCGATTGTTACCGAATAAAATCGAGCGTCAGTTTAGTGTTGAAAAACTTGTTCTTTTTGATTTATTTTTCATCCATTTGGTCTAACTTTTGACTTTTTTCGTTAAATTACGACTTGCGACTGAAAGGTCGGACCAAAAGACTTTCACCAATCTGTCAAGGTATATATCTTGAAAATCAGATAAGAATTGGCTGAGCTATGAACTGAAACCTTCAAAGGGAGCCCTTTTCTGCGTAACCTTGCGTAGTTTTAACATTTCCAGCTGCATCGAGCTTTGCGAGCTCAATACTTGGCCAAAGCGCATCAGATCGGAAAACGGCAAACGACAATCGATAAATAATATCTCCAAGAGTTTTCCAAATTGTAAACCTCCATTACTGGAGTTGAGTTGGCCAAGATACAATCGAAAAACCTGGAAAACGACACTATTAACCAACTTTTCGAGCTTTCCAATTCGCCAATTCGCACGACGCAGCCAACATTTCTTTACCAACTAACAGATATTTCTTCCACCAATCGATCAAGGTATCGCATATTTTTTTCGGTTGCATGTTTTTCCAACTTAGTGTGGAACCAAAACATTGGAACACAAGAGCGGTTTTAACAATTTTATCGCATATTGATTAAAAATCAAACAAACCAGCCCGGAGGATCATGTATATTTATGTATATATTTCATATGTATCATACAAAATTTCAATTTTAAGATTTAGCAACTAAATTGGTTTGAGTTGATTTACTTTTGGATTTTATGTGCGAAAATTAAAAAGGTTACTAGTTAATTAATTAAGAATTGACGCAAATAAATAACAAAAAACTAAGTCAATATACGCATATGTTAGGATAAGTATATATATAGATATAGTGTGGAGATGGTTCCATGATTTTTCCCAATTATACTTTTTTTGTCTTCCATTGCAGATTAATCGATTAGGGTTGCTTAGGGTCTAAGATTGTTTTGTTTTGTTTTTGTTTTTGTTTTTTTTTTCGTAATAAAATTGCTTTGTTTGGGTGTGTGAGTGTGTGGTGTTTATAAATTGTATTTGTGTCATATCAATATTTTTATATAAATATATAAATAAATTTATAGGAATATGTGTTGATTTTCATGTTTTTATCATTTTTCCTTGCTTTCATTTCATTTTTCATTATTTGTTTGTATATTTCTTTCGTTAAGCTTTACGAATTGATTATGTATATAGGTATTATTTATGATGTGCTTGTGTAACCATTATGCCTTTCTGATGTTATCTCTCTTTTCTTTTTTGCCCTTATTTCTTCTCTACATAATTTTACTTTAATTTTTAATTGCATTTTTAGTTTGATAAAAACGGAAGGATTCGCGACAAAAGTTGAATTGTCTATGCTATAAAATTTGTTGTTTCTTGATGCTGAGTTTCATTTTCATCGTATAAAACGTATAAAAAGCTAAATAGGTTTGTGTTTTAAAAAATTCCCTCTTTCTATGCATGTATATGTAAGTAGATCTTTTTATATATAAATATATAAGATTTTGTTAATCTCTGCATTATTCATTTTTCATTTTGCATAAATCTTGCTTCAATTCTTTCAATTCTCCGTCGATTCTCCGTCAATTCTCCGTCTGCGCTCTAGGATCAAAACGTTGTGCGACTGCGACTGCGCCAGCTTTTTCAAGTGCGAGCTTTTGGGGGGCATCCACCACGTCCGTCGCCCTCTCCTCTCCTCTCCTCTCCTCCACGTTTTATTTTTATTTTTATTATTTCTTTTTTTGTTTGTTTTTGGATGGGAAATATGATACTCTGATACTATATACTGATGAGCCCTGCCGATACCGTGCCATCGCTCTAGAACTCCCACTGGGTGGCCGAGTCGGTGCCGTCTTCCAGCAGCTTGAATGCTCCGTTTTTGGTGGCGCCCAAATACTTGCCCTGCTGCGACCTGCAATTCGAACACAATATTATAGTGGTGTATTATATTGTGGTTGTGGATTCACAACCTTATGCAGATCCTGGTCGGCTCACGCAGCTCCAGGAAGAAGCCATCGCTGGGCGCATCCGCATCCACAGAGATGCTCTCGCCCTCGATGCGCCAGTATTTGCCGCTGTGCGCCTTCAGGTGCACCAGTCCCTTCTGGGCCCGCTCCACCAGGATCGTCTCGTAGGTGGCCTTGTTGCACTCCAGCTTAAGGTTGCCGGGCGTGCGGTAGCCCACGAATCCCTGTTCGCACTTCAGCACCAGAATGGGCCTGAAATCATCGAATAGTTATAGTTAGTTAATGTGAGGTAGCGGTAGCGAGCTATACACACCGATTGATCAAGTAAAAGTAAAACTTGGCTATATCCTCAATGGACTCCGAGGTGGCGAACAGGTGGCCAGATCGCTTGGTGGCCAAGAACTTGCCGTTGTTGGCACGGAACGAGAGCGAGCCATCGCCGTGCCAGATGAGCTCGAAAAGGGCGTCGGCGCAGCGGCGGTTGCCGGTGGCCTGGATGCCGCCGCCGGCGGAGAGGCACCAGTAGCGGTCCTGGGTGGTGCGCAGCGCCCAGCGGTGCGCCGACCAGTCGTACTCCAGCTGGAACGTCTCGTTCTCCCCCACCTCGTCCTGGTTGGCGGTCACGTCGACGCCCTGCTTCACGCTCACATAGCGCAAGTTGAGGCCGGCGATGAAGGAGGCCTGCGGCAGGGAGTCCTCCAGCGAGAAGAGCTCGTCCCGCGTCACCGTCGAGGAGCGCGACTTAAGGACCGCCTTGGAGCCGATGGGCGACAAGTACTGGCCCTGGCGATCGCGCAGCGCCAGATGACCGCCATGGTATTCGGCACTGAACAGGCAGTCCTCGTTGCACACCACCTGCAGCTTTCCATTGGCGTTCAGATATCTGTGTATAGATTGGGGGAGGCAAATTAGAGGGAGAACTTTTCTCTTGGCTGCATTACTCACTTGTTGTTGCACGTGTGCAGGGCATAGCGACCGCCCTCCTCGGCACGGAACTCCAGGGTGAAGAGCGTGTCCTCGCCCCAGGGAATGTTTGCGTCCACGTGGATCTCGTCCTGGGACTCGGAGAGGTGCGCGAACCGCTTGCGGCCAATCGAGCGCAGGTTCACCTGCGGCCGGGCGGCCAGGTGCACCGTCCAGAACTCACTCGCCCCGGGCGTCTTCGCCGTGCAGACGAGTTTGTCCGGATTGCCGCCGAGGAAGTAGCCGCGCGACTCGTTCTTCAGCGCCCAGCGACCGCTGCCGTCCTCGCTGATCGAGATCTGGAACCGGCTGCCCGCGTCCCGCTCCTCGCTCTCGCACAGCACGTTGCCAAACTGATCGACCGAAAGGTACTTGTTCAGATGAGATCGTAAGTAGATAATACCTGCAGCAAGTCGGATTATCAACGGATTAGCATACACTTTTTAATTGCTTTTTGGGAATATCTAAACATGCATTGGGGTTATTGTTGTTTTACGTGTTTCTGATTGACTTTTTTGACTCCAATTTAGAGTCCCAAGCAGTTTCTTCTGATCTCATTCTGACCTCTTTAATAGTATTTGTATTTGGGCAGTAGAAATCTATCGAAAGTGGGTAACTAACTAATCTAAACTTGAAAGCAACGAGAGACATTGTGGACATCTGAAAGAGAGTACAATATTCTGCCAGTGCAGTGGAAAATCAATCAACTTGGCCCGCGGAGCCTGGCACTGCACTCACGGCACTCACTGCACTCACTGCACTATCGATGATCGGGAATTTCGATTTGGCTCGCTTTCCAAACATTTTGAATGCTATTATCTATTAAGCCATTTGCTCAGACGCAATCGCAATGCGCTGCACTTGGGCTGCCAGGGGCCAGCAGCTGGAAAAGCCATGAAACCAAGAAAATGAAACCAAAAAAAGCTGAAAGCCAAAACAAAAGCAGGCGAAGCAAGAAATTTTCAATTTGGATGAGCTATTTTAATGGCCACAGCGAATGCCGGCGCTGACTTATGGCTTTGGTATTATAGAAAATGTTTATTAATTGCCAATGGCAACGACCAGAGATCCCCGGCCAACTAAAATAAAAACCAGTTGCTCTTGCAGCCCGGCTGGTCGGCTGGTCGCCTGGACGGCTGGACGGCTGCCTGGCCCGCTTTAATTGTAATTGCAGCAGCCACTTCGGATCCCAGCAGTCCAGGTCCGACTGCAAATCCAATTCCAACTCCGACTCCAACTCCGATTCCAATGCAACTTGATAAATGATGCCAAATTCGTGAGGCGCTTTGTTTTCCACTCTCTGGCGCGTCAAATTAGTGCAACTGGAATTATCCAACAACTGTGTGTGCGCAGGCCCCCAAATGATTTATGTTGCTCGGCAAAATAAAATCATGAAAATAACAACAACTGGCAAAACAGAGCCACCACTAACTGGCCGAGATGATGGTGATTACGGCTGGCAAATGGTTTCTTGCCACTGCCACTGCCACTGCCAGTTAACTGGCTCGCGAACCACTCCTCCTTTAAAAAAAAGAAAAACCCCCGTTGAACAAATAGAATGGCAAGTACGCGCAGAATTACTTGCATTCGTTGGATTCGTTGGATTAGCATGCTTATCTGGCTGGGAGCAGCCAGATACAGGTACACAGCTGTTCAGATAACGTTTTAGTTTGGCTTTATTGCCATTTGTACAACTGCGATTGTCCCGTCGATTAGCCAGAAACACATATCCTGAAAAGCACCTGACAAAACCCCACTTTAACCATTCAAATATGACAAGTGCGAGCTTAGTAATCCCTGGGATTGGTTTAGCAACACAGTTTGCTAGTCTCCTGCCCCATTTCTTGCCCATTTCCATCATCTTATCCAAAACTATAGTCTATAGTGGCAATTAACTCACTTTCACCGGTGTTCGAGGGCTCCAGCGTCCAGAGCTGCTTCTTCTTGAGGCTGGCGCCGTTGGCGTTCAGCTTGAAGCCAAAGGTCTCAGCGGTCATGTACTTGTGCTGGCCATTGATCAGCCCGATGGTCCACCATCCCTTCTGTTGGTTCTGTGAGATGATGTCGCCGTTGCTGTGGCCCAGCTCGCAGCCCTGGCCCTGGCCGTTCATGGTGCTGATGGGAGCAATCTTGGGGCTGTTTCCCGGCTTGAATCCGGCTCCTTTTCGGGAAGAAAATCTGGGGTTTGCGTCTGAAAAACCAAACAAATGCAACAATCGGTTAGATGAAAAGCTCATTTCATGACCTGCAGGGCTAAAGCGAGAAGTGAAACCCGGCTTGGGGCTATCGAACAAATTGATGATCTCTCCCCTTAAAGATATTATTCAAGATACCCAAAAATAGACACAATTTACACTACATTTGGAGCAATTACTGCCCCCCGGCTACGTTCACCCTGGAACGCCTATGGGTGAAACACATTGATTATGCGTTTAATTATGTAAAACTATCCGCTTGATTGATGAACACTTTGTCGTGGAGAGTGCGGGGAACGGGCGTTGGGGTTCGGGCTTCGGGCAGGAGGTTGTCTTGCAGAAACGCGAAGGCTGCGTGCAAGATTTATGTGGCGAGTCTTCAGCTCACGACTTCTCCTTAGCTTCCCCTTGGCCGCCGCCTGCGCCAGCGCCTGTCAGACGGGATCTTCACTGTACTGTCTGCACTGTCTTTACTGTCTGGCCACATGCATGCAGCGCATGTTGAGTGAGTGAATAGTGGGCCTCGTTGGGGGGGGTTTTTGCAGGGGTTTTGAGACAACTGCGTCTGCCATTCAATGGCAAGCCAACAGGAAACGAAGATAACATTTGCATTACAAGGCGACACATGTCGCTGATCCCCTCTTGTCCTTGTTTCTGCACTCCAATAAATTCGAGCCCAACAGACGGCAGTCACCTGTCACAGCATCGATGACACTTCTATCCCGCCATCGATACAATGGCGATAGATTTTCAGCCGAAGCAGGTGTGCCTGCCTGCCTGCCTGCCTGCCTGCCTGCCTGCCTTTTTTGGCGGAAACGTATCACACCTTGGCATCGGTATTGCATGCTGAAAAATGGCAAACCGATTGGCCAAGAATTGGTAATTTCTGCAACAGAAACTCGCAGATCCAGAGCATTGCAACTTTTGACCAATAAATGCCAAATCATCGATACAATCGCGATAGGCGGAAACGAATTACACCTTGCCATTGGACTTGCAAACTAATGGCAAACCGATATACAGAGAATTGGAGCTGCTTAAAGACTTCTTAAGACCTTTGAGTACCTGGCAGACTATTGGCAATTCCTGCAGCAGAAACTCCCTGATCCAGAGCGTTTCAATTGCTGGCCGATAGATAGTAAATAATCGATACAATCGCGATAGATTTGCATGAGGTGCCCTGCCTTTCTCGGAGGAAACGTATCACACCTCGCCATCTGATTGGCATGATTTGTTGATTGCAAACTAATGGCAAACAGATTGGCAGAGAGTTGGAGCTGCTCAAAGAGTTTTTTACCTTCGAGTACCTGGCAGACTATTGGCTATTCCTGCAGCAGATCCAGACCGTTGCAACTGTTGACCGATAAATAGTAAATCAGGTGCCAGTCCGCCAACTGCAGCGGCATGAAGCACGTTTAGAACTGAGCCATCGGCTGCCGCCGCTGCTGATGTTGCAACACAAAATATAGTAGAATATAGTAGAGCCTAGAGCCGAGAGCCTGAACCAGTTAGAGACAGAAACTAAGAGGCAAGAGAAAAACGCAAGAACTACTCATTAGCGTGACGCGTGCCTGCTAATCAGAGCTTGTGAATCTCGCTGGCTGGCTTTCTGAGCTGTTGACTCATCCGGCGATAAAAAACAAACCACGCCAAACATAAATTAAGTGCGGAGCTTAATAAAACAAAAAATATATAGATAATCGGACGGCCCAGGCGCAGGGGCACTACTCGCATTGTAACAACAATAAGCTGGCTGGCTGCCACAAAAGGTGAGGTGGCCCACGGTGGGGGAGGGGCCGGAAAACAGTAGGCGGCGGCAGGCTGGATTTTGCATTCTAATTTCTCAAAAAGGCAGCCACAAAGGAGCGATAAAGAACTGGAAAAAAAGTGACAGACAAAAGCGTGACAGCAGCTCTTCCATTTGCCGTGTTTTCCCCCTTATTTCATATCACGTTTTTCCTCCTTTTTTGTTGTGTTTTTTTGTTGTTGCAGGCACCTACCTATATACCTATAGTATAGTGTATATTTTATTTCTGGGCGTTGGCTCCTGGAACCGAAAAAGGGCGTGGCAGGGACGATGGCCTGGGCGTTGGCTTAAAAGCAAATCGCAGATGGCAGATTAACATCAAATGAAAATGAAAATGAAAATGAAAACGACAAACAGCGCGAATGTTAATGTTAATGTGTGTTGTGTATTTTCCATTTGCTTGCTTTTCCTCCTTATATTTCGGAGTCAACGACTGCCAAGTCAGCTAAAAAGCCACCTCTTTTAGCTCTTTAGCTGTTTGGCTGTTGGCTTGTTTGCTTGCCGCTTACCTGCCCGTCTGCCCGTCTGCCCGCCTGCCTGTTTCGTCATTAATTTTCAAGTTAAATGCAATTCGATTGGCGAAAATGTTTGAACAAGTTGTCTGAAATACTAATGGTGGCCATTTAAAACAACAATTTTGCACGCTCTTGAGCAGCGCAAATCATAATTAATTATGCAAATGCCGGCTTCGTTTTCTGTTTGCCCTCGTCAGCCAGCCCCGCGGCAGCTAATGCCCCCAGCCCGAGGAGGTCAGATTTGGCCCGAGCCTCGGACGTCATCTGCCTGCCTCTGGCAATTAGGAGAAACAAAGAAATGCAGTTGCAGGCACCGTTGCATCGACAACATCATCATCATTGGCATCGTTATTATCATCCAATTACTGCAAATGGAGTGCCGGGCATCGCCAAGCGGAACCAATGCAGTTCGCATCCAACAGATCCACACCTCGGTCCCAGTTCTACCAAGTCTTCGGGCTGTCGCTTGCCAACTGCATCGGCACTCTGGTTATACCAGGTTCTTAGAAGGAACAAGGGTAAATTCAACTCGTACCAAAGAAGCTTAGCCATGTCCGTCTGTCCGTAAGAACGCCTAAATTTTGGATAGAGAAAAACTTATCCCATATTCACAATTTTGTGATACCAGTTTCGCCCAAATTTGTTTTAAAAATCGGCTAACACCCACCGCACCCACACAAACCGCGAAATTCTGTTGTGACCACAATTTTACCTCTAGAGGCACTACATTTTGATAGTACACTGGTAGAGCTAATATCTATATGGGTTGCAAAAATCAGCCGCTTACGACCAACGAATATTTGTTGCATCAGTTGGAGACTGAGAACCGGGTATTTATAGGTATTTCTTCTTATTCTCCTTGCTTTCGGGAAACCATGACGGATCTGCGGGACAGTCCTGTGGCTGTTTCCAAATCAAATTCTTATATTTTATCAGTGCTTGCAGGAGGTGAAACTTTAGAAGCTTCTGTTTCCAAGTCTGGCTCTGCTGCTGCTTTCCATGGGGGGGATGGGGGTTAAGGGGAGCAAGTGCGGCTTGGACTGGATCGCCGGCTCGGGCTCGGGCTCGGAGGTTGTGGCATTGTTTGGTTTGAATGCGACTGCGTTTATCAGCGTTACCGTTATCACATTAACAAGCCAGCTGACGAGCCGCACGCATGAGAGCGAAACACACGCAAAATAAAACCAGGTTGGGCGGTAAAAAACAGCTCACAGCTCGCAGCAGCGCACACAGCGGCAAAAAGAGAAGAAAGAATTCATAAAAATGTGTGCTGGGAAGGAGGCAGAGCCGCACCAGCGTCAATTGGTGAAAGGTGCGCTCTGGATGCGATAAAACAGCCGCAGCAGCAGCCGCACCAGCACCAGCACCAGCTTCTATAACATATTTTACATTTTCCTAATTTGCTAAAAGCCCCAACTCCTTACCCCGCTCATGGCAAAATGTGTGCTGTGCTCTGCGTGTGCAATTTCATTTAATTAGATTGCGTTTTAATAATTCCACACACACACACACACGCATATACACGCACGGACATCGCAGGGAGAGATAAATGCCAGCACACACACGGGGCCGCAGATACAGTATCTGTATCGCTGTGTCTCTGTATCTCTGTATCTTTGTATCTGCAGCAGCAGCAATCGATGATATTGATAGTGTAATTTAATTGATTTGCGAGCAGAGCAAGTGCAGAGGAAAACGGGAACAACAGCAGAATAATAATGAGCAAGTGGCAACGATCCGCCGCACTCCGAAGTGCCGCATGCTCTTACGATCTGACTATAAATTACCCAATAAATGCGCTAAATATGCCTTTAATTTGCCCTTTAATTTCCCATTTAAATCTAATGTGCCAATTCCACTAATGATCACGATTACACCTCGCTGAATCGGCACTTTTTCCAGCCCCAACTCCCTCGCAGATACACAAAAAGTTACATAAAGCCGAGCGCTTCAGCTCGTTATTCAGTCGAAAAAGAAGAAAAACTAAAGAAAAATTAATTAAAGAGACTCTGACACTCTGACTCTACTGTGATTTGGCAATTTCCATTTTTATTTTTGCTGACCCGAAGTGAACGAAGTGAATGAAAGAAAAGACCTGACTCGGTTTCGGCAATTTCTTCATAAGCGCCATAAATCAGCGACAAAAGACCAGACATCGATTGTGCGATTTTCTTTTCTTTGACTTTCTGCTGCAAGTGGAGAAATATGCTGCAACATACGGTATATTTTACTGTAATGCAGCAAATGGAGCACCAGCACCAGCAGCAGCAACCGCAGCAGCAGCAGCAGCCACGTTCTAAAAATACAAGCACACATACCGCATAACAAGACATTAACAGGGGCCCGAAGAATCGCAATCGGAATCAGATTCTGCCGGAGCGTCTCTTCTTGTGGCAGAAGAAATAGAAACATTTTGCCAGCACACAGCTCAGCTCAGCTCAGCCCAGCTCACCTGTGCTTTTTGTGGCAACGACTAACGATGTGCTCGTGTCGTCTGCTCAACTGCTCTCTTTCTTCGCCCAGACAGACAGGTCTTCGTCTCTGAAGATCGCAAGACGTTGCAAGAAAAGACGCACGCGCGCACGCGCTCTCAAGCGTTGCAGATTGCATTGTGTTCGTGCTGCGACTTTTACGGCTGTCAAGAATGCGGTGCAGCAGACACAAACTGCAGCTCAAACTGCAGTTCAAGCTGCAGCTCAAAAGCAAAAGCAAAAGCAAAAGCAAACTAAAAAGCCAGTCCCAGGAGCCGGCGAAGAGAGAGGGATACCAAAGTGGGGTACCCTTTACTCAAAGTTCACACAAACTTTTATCCCGATTCAAGCTCAGCTAAGTTATCAATTATGAAGCTTCTGAATGCAAATACTCGTAGTAACCCTCCCTGGGAGTTCCACATAGATCTCACAGTGTTTTAACCACTTTAAGTGCCTGGCTTGCATTTTAGGGTGAGCCAAACGGGGATACCCTTTTCTCAAAGTTTACAGATACTTTTATACCGATAAAGGGTAACCTAAGTTATCAATTGTTAACCTTACAATAAATAGAGTTCTCCCTGGGAGTTCTACATGGATCTCACAGTGTTTTAACCACTTTAAGAGCCTGGCTTGCAGCCTGACTCCAAGCTGGGATACCCTTTTCTCGAAGTTTACAGATACTTTTAGCTCCCTGAGCGCTTTAAGAGTTGGATGAACGACTGGCACTTACCACACTTCATGCCCCACACACCAGACACACTCTTGAGCTGATGAGTTGCCTTGGGCCTGTTATTTATAAAACATTTTGCGGTTGTTTATTGTTTTTCGCTCGTCGCATGGGAACAAAGGAAAACAACTTTCTTCGTGTAGTTTTTTCCTTAGTTATAGCGAAGAATTTACATACGCGGAGAGATGCGGAGAGCATCGTCTGGCTGTGCAGGAAAAACAATTTGGCACGACACCCGGGAATCGGGAATCGGGAATCGGTGCGATGATGGGTGGCCGGCCGCAGAGTGGCCATGGATGGTCCATTATGGCCATGGTCGGTTAGGATAATTGCGGATCAGATCACGGCATCGAAATGAGCTGAAACGATGCTGAGACGCTGTGTCGTGATGCGGCAAATTGCTCTGTCGCATATCCATAATGAAGCCTTAAAAGATCGGGGCGACAACCGCACGGCAGCACGGCAGCAGCACTCAATTGGCAATAGATTCGAGCCGATCTAGTCTAAACCGCTCGATGGCCGGCAAATCACCTTTCCAATTGTTTTATAATTACCCCACCGCAAAGCCTCGCCTCTGGCTGTGGCTGTGGCTGTGGCTGCGGCTGCGGCTGCGGCTTTTCTCTTGTTTCGCGCCGGCTTTTGCATTTTTAGAAAGCGCCAAAACAAGTGCAACAATCAATTATTATAGCCAGCTAAAACATCAGTTTGCCTGCCCGCGGATCGCTAAAAAAAAAGCAAACCAAACCAAACCAAAGCCAAGCCAAGTCAAGACCCAGGCAAAAAAGAGGTAAAAAAGTAAAAGTCCCAATGTCTGGGATAGTTGGCGGTTTGCCAAAAACCGTTAGAACAGCTTCGCAATCCATTGTTATGCAAATTTGGCCCGATGATCCGATCACCACGATCACCACGATGGCGATGATGACGACGCCGGCAATGGCAACGGCATCCCCAGCTCCGCTACCAAAATGTAACAAAGCCGGTCAGGTCAACCTTTTACGATGCCCACACGGCGGAAAAAACAAGTGAATGGCTCGGAAATGGCTAAAATCATATTTGGAATGCTCATCCCCATTGGGTTCTGTTTTTTAGCCGCTCAATCTCTAAGATTATGGACTGGCAATCTTTTGAATGCTATCAATGGCATTTGGGAAATATTTAATTTACCATAAATAAACCGAATCGGGAGGATTATATGTGCCCGCTTCCGTTGAAAACGCTAATTAACTGACAGAGCTGGGGATTGCACAAGCGCCAAGGAAAAAGCCAAAGTAAAAGTCGCCTCTGTTTCTCCCTGTGCACTGCCAAGCGATTTGGTCCCCTGCAATTTACAGTTGAGACGGACGGGCAATCAAAAAATCAAAATCAATAATGAAATGGAGTGATTTCAAATAGAGAAATCAATGAAAGCCTCGAAATAAAAAAAAAAAAAACAAGAAAAAAAACGTTAAATCAAAAACCAAATATAACGAAACAAGACAAAACGGTTTCGGGTTTGCTCTCTCTATTTTATTTTCGTATTTCTTTCGCTTTGTATCTTTGTATCTTTTGGATTATCATCTCCGGCCCGGGGGAGATTGGAGGGAGGCCTGCAATTAAGTTGAGGTTTTGGTTTATTGAACGCATCTGCGAGGCGGCCAAGTGAAGTCGTCAGATACAAATGTATCTCAGGCAGCCGAACAGTTAGCGGTTCGGCTTGGCTAGCTTGGCTGCTCTGCTGCTCGCCTATGTTTAGTAGGAGCATGTTGTGCCAGCAAGTCGATGTTTTCATCTCAACATCTGAAAGCACTGAAAACCCCGAAACGAAATTACCGTCGCGCTCTCGGCGGGGCGGGCAAAATGATTTATGCGCCAATTATATGGCCGCCGACAGCCGAGAGCGCGGGAAAGTGGTGGCGTCGGGTTGGAAAATCTGCTGTGCTGGATCGCCATGGCGATATTAATAATTTGTTCGCATTTTCAATACATAATAACAATGCGCATAAATATTGTGAGCCAAGCAAATTGCATGGCGGCCGCAGAAGAAGCACCGCTGCCCGCGGCACCGATCAATATTTTTCCGTCTTTGCCAAAAGAATTCCAAAGTGGGCAGTGCTGAGCTGAGCCCCTCGATTCTATTGTAATTTATGTTTATTACCGCCATGTATTATTCACCACGGCCGAGGTGCATTCATATACCTTGCAGACGCTGATAAATTCAGCAAATTCAGCAAACCAGCTCGTTTTGGCGCTTCAATTATTTATGAAAGCTCTGGGAGAAGAATTGGAGCAAACATCAACTGCAACAGCAAAGTTAGAGGTTCCCTTGGAAGGCTGCAAGAGTTAGGATCATATTTCCTTGACTTTATACTAATCGAGAGCCGGTGGTTTAGATACCCTTGGATGCCCGCAGCAATTGAATAAGATTCATAACTCCACTGGCCATTTTCTTTGACTTTTTGTGCACTAATTGAGAGTCGATCGGGTGGGGGGCCCAAGTGAGAGGTGTCGCCACAAATTCATTTGGCTTAATACGCCTCTGCAAGGGGGCGTTGCCACACAAGAGCCGGTGAGCCGGTGAGCCGGTGAGGCGGTGCGCCGGTGGCATCTAAAGTTGTCCCATAAACTTGTTGCGCCGCGCCAAAACCACAACCAGATGCCAGAGATGCTTTTGGGTGAAGTGCACCACGGGCTGGCAATCGCAATCGCAACTGCCACTGCCACTGGCACTGACACGGCTACTCCCGATCCGAATGCGAATCCGAATCCCAGGCCGAATCTGAATCTGAATCCCCATCCGAGGGGATTGCAACTGGTCCGGCGGGTTGTCAAGTGCGGCATGAAGCCAGGTTCAAGCCCGACACTCAAGCTCAAGTTCGGGTTCAAACCGAGGATAACAAAGGCGATAATCGCGCATGAAATATGACGGGGTACAGCTTAATAGCTTTCAGCCACGAGTGCAGCTCTGAAGTTCATTTAATTTGAGGAAGATTGCTATGAAATTTGGGACCATAAACCCTTCAGTCTGTACCAAGCTTATTCGGATGATTTCCTTGCGGACAGCTTTATGAAAGTGCGAGAAATATGTAAGTGCGAGGCCCTTGCGATAGCTGCCCTCCATATTATATATGCACTTGCTTTATCGAAGCGGAAGGGCTGAGCTGATATAGTATGTTCGAACGGCTCAAGATGCTGGAGAAGAAGGGCCATTGAACCCTTGGGAAGGGGCAGCAGCCCGAAAAGCATATCATTTATTTGTATTGTGAGCTGCAGAGGAAGCGCGAGTGCAGTTGCGACGACAGGCGGGCGCCTCGCCTCGCCTCGCCTCGCCAGATAGAATCCCCCATCCTCCGGTATTCCGCACCAGCTCATGCTCATTTGCATTGATAATGCGGAGTCAACGCCGGGGCCATTGATATATGGCCCGTAAGTGAGTTTTAGTTGCCAGGAAGGCGCAGGCAGCAAGGCAGCAAGGCAGCAGGCAGGGCGACTCCAAAGAATCGCCATGAATCACAAGCCACGGGCGGGGCAAGAGCAGGAGTAGGAGTAGGAGTTGGGCACGGGTACGGGCATGGGCGGACCGTTGAAAGCGAAACCAGTCAACGGGGAAAAGGAGTAAGCCCGAGCAAACAGCATAAAATAAAACGAAGTGAAACAAGCTGCAAGCCAGGGGAGAAACAGGAACAACTACATGACTCAGCAACAGATACGGAGAATACACAAAAGCTTCGGGGGAGCACTGAAGGCGAACTGGCGAAGCGAAGCCCCGAAGGGATTATGTTCATTGCAGGACACTCTCAAGTCGCAATTCGCAAGTCGCAATTCGCAAGTCGCAAGTCGCACAAAGAGGTGTAAATTAAATGGGGCTGATTATAAGTAAATAAGCAAACGACATGAAGGGGCTCGCAAGTGGCATTAGGCGGCTTCAGGGGGTATTTCTTCGGGGGATTTATCTCGAAGATTTACTCAACTGTTCAACTGTGGATACTGCCTTTCGGCTGTGAGTAGATTGGGTAGATTGCTACCAATTTAGATACTTTATCGAATGCCCAATGTATTTGGAGCAACTGCAATCGAGTGAGCTGGGAATCGAACAAAGAACAATATCAAGCGAGTATTCCTTTGGGTATATATACGAACACACATGGACGTGCATAAAAATAGCTTATCCACCGACTGGCATTCCGTTCAACCCCAGAGACGCCCTCCTCGGCCCGTGATACGCACCCCTGGGCGTTTTCGAGTGCGTAAAGTGCGTTCAAGGACGGGCGACAGCTGCAATTGATGACGGACACAGCCGGTGGGCGGGGATGCAGATACATCCACGAGATACCAGACCCAGGACGGGGGTGTATCGCCGTCCTCATCATATGCAGCCGAAATCCACGGGCAAGTACATGGGCACGCGCACCCAAATAAATTCTATACAACAGCGGGCACATCCGCAGAAATCTCAGAGCAAACAGAACGCAACTAAATTTAAACTCCAACTGAGACAGACGTCTTGGGGTTGGATTGGTTTTCAGTCGGCTTATCTTGGCCAATTTGGAACTAGAAGCCCAGCCCAGCAGCTAAGCTGGCCTACAATGCCTGATTTTGGCTTTGTAGAGCTCCGTTCCTACTGCCTTGACTCCATCTGTACTCCATCGAGTTGTGCTTCTGTTCCTGCCGGTGCTTTGTCTTGAGCAGACTCTTGCGACAATGGCAGCTAAAAAACAGCAGAGCCCACGGACCACGGATTGGATTGGTCTCTAGTGCTGCCCTGGCGGGGGTGGTGTCGCTGTCGCAGTCGCTGTCGCAGTACCTGATTTCCGGCCCGCAACGGAAGCCTTCGATTGCCAGGCGACGCAAACGGGCACGGGAATGGGAATGGGAATGGGAATGGGGCTGAGATATGGGAGACGCTGCCATTAGCGCTGCTGGCAAATCACAAAATAAAACGTGACTCAGACCCACGGCCTTTTGTGGACTTGCGCTGGGACGCGCTCCTGGCATACTAATTGATCGCTCCCACCAGAGCCGGACGAGCACAAAGCCGTTGCCGGTTGCCGGTTGCCGTCGCCATTGCCGGCTAAAATGCAAAATGCTCATTGGAAATTATTGATTTGCCATTTGGCGTAGGGCAGGGCAGGGCAGGGCAGGACAGGACTGGACTGGATACAAAGGATTCCCAAAAAGGGGAGTGCGCCGCCGGCGAAATGAAGCAGAAACAAACAGGATCGGGGCGGGAACAAAAGGAATACCCGTGACGTGTCGTGTGTAGGCCACCATGGGCGCCGCACTCTGTGCAGCTGCCAAATTGCAATTTTCCAATTGAGTTCGTCCCCAAATTCAATTACTTGCAACGGTGGAAAGCATACAAATGCTGCAAAAAGTGGAATGGTAGTCCACTTGTCCATGTCATGTCCGGAAATTCAAGATTTCTTTGTCATGAAGTTGACAAATTCATGCTTACGAATATATTGCATGAAACTGCTGCATCTGTTTTTACTTCAGTGTATAATTAGAGATATAATTGGAACATTTCCGAGCCGCCAGCGCTTAAATTGTGAACGCCAGAAACTTGCAAACTTGAAATAAGTTTTTGTCTATTATACGATTTCGCATATTTAGGCTTTGAATCATCGCATATTGATGATTAAGAAGAATTTATAGAGTTTGTAGGATCGTCCGAGCCAGAAACCCTTAGAAAACCCGATTAAAAAACGGATTCTGTTTGAATTTTATGGTAACATTTCATGGATTTAAGTTATCCAGGGGCAACTAACCAGACAGAAGCCTCTCCTAATGTTTCCCTTGCATTTTAAACACATTTCATAAGGGGATAGCTCTACTCTTATAACTCTACTACAAATTATTGACTTCCATTGGGTAATGTGTCCCAAGACTTATAAATTGTGACTGCAAACCTCCTCTTTATATTATACAATTTCGCACTATTGCTAGGTTAATGTCTTGGGTATATTCTGGACACTACTCGAATTCTTTGCATATTGTTAAATTTATTATTATTGCCATGGTACCACATCCTGGACTCTTGAAACTCTCCTCCAAATCAGTGAATATTTGAGCAGTTTTTGTCTGCTGTTGATGAGAACCTTTGCATCCACTGTGCGCCGGCTGCTGTACTGTCTCTCCTCCGCCCCCGTCCATGGCGTGGCGTTCGCCGCACACGCCCCTGCGCGCATCCGTGGGATTTGGGAGAAGGACGAACCGGCCGGAAGGATACATACACAGCGGCTGCGAGTTGGATGCGTTTTCGGTTTCGGTTTTGGTTTTGGTTTCGTTTTCGTGTGCGAGTGCGAGTGCGAGCGGGGAACAAAGAAAGGAGCAGCCCGGCGAGGAGCCGACGTAAACAACTGCGAATAACTAATAGATACACAGCGGGCTAGAGGATACAAAATACAAAATACAAAGATGCAGAGACCGCAAAGATGCGAGACCGGTGGGTGGAGAGTGGAGATGGGAGATGGGAGAGTGGCGATGGGAGATGGGAGATGGGTTGCCGTTGAACTTGAGTGATTGAAACGAGTCGGCGAAAGAGAGCATTGAATGCCAATGTCAAGGCAATTAGCCAGCCAAAAGCCGGTTGGAAAAGCCATCATAAAAACAATAGCCAGAGCAAAAGCGAGGCAAGGGAAGGCAAGGCAAGGCAAGGCAAAGCAGAGCAAAAGCAACAAGGTGGAGCCCGAAGAAGGAGAGCGCAAAGCGGAATGCCAGCCAAAAGGCGGGCGAAAGAAACGAGAAAATCACACGAAGCAGACGCCGATGGGAGACGGGGTGATTGGGGAGACTGGGCGAGGATGGAGGCGCACAAGGAGAGGAAGCCAACTGACAACTGCCATAGACTTTATGAGCGTGACAGGGGCGGTGGCACACGGGGTAGTCAAGGGGCTGAAGGGGCCAAAGGGGAGAGAGCGGCCCACCTGTGTTTGGGCAAGGAATTCCACTTACTTTCTTTGCTGCTCCTGCTGCCGCTCCCGTTTGTTGTGGCTCTCTCGTTGCCGGCTGCGGTTTGCTTTGTGCTTCTTGTTCGCAGTTGTAGTTGCTGTTGTTGTTGCTGTCAGTTGCTTTGCTGTTATCCTGCGGGCCGCGATACGTTTTCTGCGATTGCGTTTGCGTTCTGTTGCCTTGCGTTTGCGTTGCGTTGCGTTTGCGTTACGTTTCCGTTTCCGGTTGCGTTTTCTTTGTCTCGTGTCCGCCCTTGCGCCGGCTTTCTTTCGGCTTTCTTTGCTTCGCTCGTTCGTGCGCCTGCCTGCCTGCCTGCCTGTCAGTCAGTCACACCCTTCACTTCCAATTCCAATACGATTTCGAGCGTTCAAGCGTTCGAGCGTTCGAGGCTTTTTGTTGTCACTGGCACAATACAAAAAAAGGCAAGAAAAAAACGTAAACAATCCCAGCGTCTCTTCTGCTCTCTTCTCGCTCGAATCCTGCGACTCCTTCGCCGTCTCTGTCTCTGTCTTACGTCTCTGATTACAGTCTCTGCTTGCGTTTAACCGTTAGCGCGGATTTATCGGAATTGGCGCAAGACACGTACGTACGTCCGCTTCGCTCAGCTGGTCAGCTAACAGTGAGCGAGACTCGGTCCCGTTGCCTTTTCCCAAAGCGAGCGTTGCTGCGCCTGCGCAGAGAGAGACAGACAGAGTCGGGGGCTTGGGGCGCGCTCTCGAATCGGCAAAGTGCACTCGGCAAGTGATAACGCGAACTGCAGACGGCCTTTCTTGGGAAACAACCTTTTTCGCTTATTCTTGTATTTTTTTTGGGAATATTCCGCGCCGCGTCTTATATACTCGGACCGCTCTGTTAGCGCGCTGTTAGTGGGCAGCAGACTCGTTGCTCCGGCGAGAGCTGTTGCGCTCAGTCCCGCTCTCTTCGCTGTTAAGTTGCTTTAGCGGTTTCCCGCCAGATTTCACATATCTCCAATTATTAAATTATCTTAATGTCATGCCATACAAATTGTAACCACCACCTCCACCCTATGTTTACTTATGCCTAATAGTTACTAAATAAAAACTTACTTTTGGATACCTTTTTATACAATATACAAAAATAATCCCATTATTTGCAACATATTGTAACCTCTAAAAGCTCTCAAATGGTAAATAAATGACTCAAGCGAAATGATTTAATTACTCCAGACTAACTATATTAAATAATAAAAAGTACGAATAATGACACAGTGTATTTTTCATTATTATTATTATTATATGGAAATTATTATACATTATTAAACGGATAGCTACGGAGGCCTTCAGCCTAGCTTGTTTAAAGCCAATATCACAGCACTCGGTGACTCTGTTAGACAACAGCCGGTGAGCTGTGGGTGTGTAAACTACCATATGGAGCGCTGTTAACTTTCGCGCGGGATTTGAAATCGAAACGGTAACGGTGCCTGGGCAAAGGAAATGTGCATAACTTAAGTGCATTGCATATTTAATTGCAGCTACGAGGCAGCTGCACTTGCCAGCTGCTGGCCACCCAAACGACGCGACTTTGTCGTCTTGCTTGGCTTGCCGAGATTCGAGATGCGAGCCCCGGGCCGGGCACGCTCTAGTTGTGCTCGATGCACTTGCTTTATTGGATGTTGCACGTTAGTTGCGGATCCGGAGTCGCCGCTGCCGCTGCCGTCGCAGTCGTCGTATTTCGGATTTCACCGAAATCCTTTAAATCAACACACATGAATATTTATACTGATTTTACAGTTGTTAATCACTGAATATTACCCGCGGCCGTCCGCTCTTCACGGCTCCTTGGCCACGAGCCATCCAAAGCCGAGTTAATTATGCGCCGCAAATGAAGGGGCCACAGCATGCCAGTCCCGGACCGGCTTCACCCATTGAATTGTTTTATTTATCTGTTTCGAAACCCTTCGGCGAGGGCGCCCAAGTTTGTCACCACTAAGCTGGCGGCGGACTATCGGACGACTATCGATAGGCGGCAGTCGAGGGCCTGCCATCCCTAGCGCCGTTAGAACCAATAACAAAATTATTCTAGAGTGCATTTGACTTTATTAGTTTGTAGTTCATAGCTAAATTCCTCGTCCGAGCCGCGAACCGCGTACCGCGTACGCGACCCGCGAAGCTCTTCACACCGCGCACAGCTGGCCCCGCAGCGCAATAACACAATACAGACTCTCTTAGCAACAACAACAGCAGCAGCAGCAGCAACAAGAACAAGAATAACAACAAGAACAAGAACAAGAAGAACAGAAACAGCAAACACAATAAGAAGAGCAAGCCCACACACACGAGGAAAACAACAAAGCAAGGAGAACGAATAGCCTAGCCAGAGGGGAAGAGAAGAACACTGTGGGCTCTTCCTTCTTTCTCCTTCTTCCTTCCTCGTCTCTCCTTCCTCCTTCCTTTCGTTGCGCGTAACAAACGGAATAGCAAAACAAGCAAAAGCCAATCCAGTGGCCAGAGGAAAAGCGATTGCAGATCAAAAGGAAAACTGTGAATGCGTGTGAGAGGCTGGCGGTATTATCATTGCAACAACAACGACCTAAGAGAAACAACAACCACAACGGGAAAAGGAACAGGAACAGGCACAGGCACAGTAACGGCAACGGGAGCAGCAGCGACAACAAGAACAACAAGCGACAAATCAGAGGCATTAAAAATTGCACAGAGAAGGTCGCTCGTGCTTTGCGGGGCGGGGGCAAGAGCCAAGCAGCGTGCGTGCGCGTGGGTGCGAGCGAGACAGAGCTAGCCAGAGAAGCAGCCGAGATTTTAGCTCACCCCGCCCCCGCCCCCTCTCCCAGTCCCGCCTCCTCTCCTCCTCCTCCTCTTCCGCCGCCTACGCCCGCTCTTTACTGCCTTGGCACTTCCGTATTTACCAAACAAGCAAAGAAGAGTAAAGGCAAAGGCAAAAGCAAAGGCAAGAGCAGTGCAAAGGCAAGTGCAAGTGCATTTGCATGCGCAAGAGCGAGCCCACACAACGGAACTTCAGACTCGGAGTTGACAAAGAGAAGGCAGGAGCTGACCTAAGGGAACCATGGAGGTCCTGGAACTCTTGAGCGGCAGCGCCAGCGGTGCCTACAGCGCCCTCTTCTCGGACGCCTGGTGTCAGTACGTCTCCCAGCAGCTCGTAAACTCGGTAAGTGCGCCCCTTCTTTGTTTATTGTTCGCCTGGGGAGTGAGTCAGTGGTTGTTGGTCGCTCGCTGCTCGCTTCGGGGAGTGCTAAGAGAGTTAGATCGGGGTGGCAGGACAGCTGTTCGCTGGACTGTGGGGTTTGTGTCCCGGCTGGGCGAGAGAGAGCGAGAATGCTGGATCGCATCTGCTCTGGAACTGGAGATGAGACCCAATTAAAAGCATCCGTTAGGCTACTTGCAAGGGAGAGTAAAGATTAGGCGATGGGCAAAGATACATCCGTCGGATTGCTGGAAAGGGAAAGTAGAGTTTTACGCCTAGATAGACTATAAATGAGTTACTAGGATAGATATGCGAGGTGACACCGTATGATAAATAAGAAAAGATCAGATACAACTCAAAAAAACTATGGCACTGGGAGAGGTGCTAGATGCGAAAGCAACATGAACAAGTGGATGAGGTACTAGGATAGGAGATCACAGCAAGATAAACAAAAGAATTCCGAAAAAAAAGTGTCTGGCAAGTAAATTAAAGAGTTATTTCCCGATTTTCAAGAATGGAAAGGAGATTTTATGAATAACAACTCAAAACTATGGCCTAGCAGGGAAGCTGGTTAGAAATTAAGCAATTAGAAATGTATCTCTCAAATGCAGATACTAAAATATAAAATATAAGAAACAGCAACGAGATCAAGGAAGTCAAGGAAGCTCGTTAAGAGATAAAAACCTGAAGTATCTCCTAAATTCAAGCTTTTATCACGAGCAACAGCCAACAGATAAAGCTGCAAGAGATATGAACATAAATCCCCCAAATGTCTATAACAAACAACCCAAAACCACTGCCTGGCAAGTGACCTGCTTAAAAGATTAAAAGATAGCATATAAAAGAGGTACCTGTCGAATTTCAAGGATAAAACAAAGCGTTTATGAAAAAACAACAGCTAGATCTTGATAATATGGCCCGGCATGGTCAGGCCTGCCTAGTGGAACACTTGATAATTGCGGCAATTACTTCGATTGCTTTTCCACTAATGGGACTATCCATGGCGGAGCTATTAAAAGGCCGAAACCAGGCGAACAAAGCAATTTCGGCTGGTTCGGGCATCGGCTAAGGGTTTCGGATACTTGTGGATGCCAAGGACTCGGATCAGCTGGCCAGCATCTTGGTCAGCTGTTCGAAACGGAGCGTGCCGAAGAGCAATCCGTATCTCTCGGATGCTGTGCAATGGGCAATTGGAAATTGGAAATTGGGAAGCGGGAAGGCCTTGGCGGACAATTGCAAAGGCTAATTGGAAGCCAGACACGCACCCGCCACAATTGCATCCCAATTGGATCCAAATCCCCTGGCAATCCCGCTCTTGGCAACCCCGAAAACCAACAGAATCAAATTTGAAGTCGAATGCGAACAAAGCGGCGAGGTGGAGAAATTCGCGGGCAGTCACAAGGCAATTGATGCGGTCCCAGGGGGTTAATTGAATTATTGAAACCTGATTTGGCGGGCCTGTGGAAAATGCCACCCACAACCGCACCCACACCCGCACCCGCATCCACAGCCCCACACACGCACGTGCTTCTGATTAGCAATCAGTTGGGTGGGTTGTGTGGGTTGTGTGCGAAGGGGGCCACCTAATCAGACTCTTTGGGGGTCGGTCGGGGCGCTTTGTTATTGTTACTTTTTTGGATCGCTCGACCGCTGCTCGTATCAGAAATTTATGGGCCGGCCGCTTATCACGGGGCCATGCCACGGCTACTGTTTGCTTTTCGGTTCTTTTGTTTTGTTCTTGCCTGGTTTATGTTAATGTTTATGTAAGAATAGAACGATCTGAACGATTCCGAGCGATCGGAACGAAAACACGGAAGTGACGCCCAGATCGCTGCACAGAGAGAGAGAGCATTTGCAGCAGCAACTGCGGCAGCAATTTCTCTGAACAGCAGTAACAGCAGTTAAATATCAAAAGGCGGGCACTAGATGCGGAAGCAGAAGCGAATAACTGGCACAAACAAAGCCAAAACACAGCTGAAGAATTTGCTAGCGAAACAGCAACAACATCAACAACAAAATGATAAGCCAGGCAGCGACGTTTCAATGTCAAAATGCAATAACAACTGCAAATGCAGGTGGCAAGCGGGATGCAGGGGCAGAGACCCCAGCATTCGCGCTTTATACAGATTTTTGTTAATGACTTAAGTTAATGTAGCTCTCCCGGTTCTCCAGTTTGTTTGGGACAAAAGCCAAGAATAAAACTTATCTCAGATATTGCTCAGATATCTTTAAAAAGTTATAAATACTGAACATGACAAGCAAGAGATGAATGAGCTCTAAAGGTGGCTAAAACATTACAGTTCAGATAGTATATCCAAGAAATCAGCAGATCGGCACTATATAAATGCCGAATAGGGCTAGCGAGAGTATCTGAGACCTAAAAACAAAGAGGTTTACTCTCTCCATGGATAAATCTGAAAGCTTTTAAACTTGTACCAAATATCTTTGACCTCCTGCTGAACCTGGGTCGCCCTGTAGGTCCGAAGTAGGGCTTACCCTCTTGAGGGGTTACTCTCTCCATGGGAAAATCTGCAATCAACAAAATGGATTGCATTTTATACATACTGGTAGAACTTGACCCAATAATCGTTGAATTTCGGCATAAGCCTGGGTCACCCTGTAGGTCCCTGTATCCCAAGATAACCATTTGCTAAATATGATTGAGTTAGCAACAAAACATTGCCTAGGGGACAAATCTTTCAAATAACAGGCGGCAACCGCCCGTCCAAACCTCCCCCACTTGGTTTATGAGGAATACCCGAGACTAGAGCTTGCCCTCGCCTAGAAATTATAGAACTTTTCTAAGACCTCCTCTGTGTATGGTACCACTAAGAACGGGGCAGCAACAAGAAACCGCTAACAACAACAGTGATACTGGAGGGGTACTGCAGGCGGCAGCAGCCAAGACGCAGCCAAGCCGCAGCCCATGAGCTGGATTATCGGCAAGTGCGCTTTTGGGAAATCACAAGTGTCCCAGTCTCAGTCTCAGCAGCAGTCCCAGTCTCAGTGGCCAGTGTCCGGGTGTTGGCCCTGAATAATTCATCAAATACGTGGCTACCCTTCGTTTTTCACGCGCCTAAAATAGCCCCTGAAAAGTCGCAGCCATCACCGCCCACGGCCACGGAATGCAAGTGCCTTGTGCCTAGTGCCTTGTACCTTGTGCCTTGTGCCTGGTTTATATATTATTAATAGCATAAATGGATTCGCTAAAAAGCGGAATACGAGCTGCTGCTATACAAACGTCCAGTAATTGCTTTATTCTCTGGATTCCAAGCATACCTTGCCATACCTGGTTGCCACTCGATGTTTTTTTGCTTGGCCGATCGAAAGCAATCGAAACCTGAGAGTTTTGGGCAAGGGTTTCCGAGTTTTCCATGTTTTCTAAACAGAGTCGCAAGCCTATCGGGTTCAAAAAACAAAAAAAAAAAAAGGTGGCAGTGACGGGACGGACTGTCACTTCCATGACATCGTACCCAGCAGAGGCATTGGAAAATTTCATTCGAGCTGAAGTAGGCGTCGGGAGAGGTGCCTTACCTTGGCAAAATATCGCATAAATATCCACAAGTGAAGGAGTGGAAATGCGAGCGATTAGAGTAAGGCAAGGCAAGCTCGCTTGCTAAAGCTTAATCCATTTAATACGTCCTGGTGTTCCGGTTCCCCCGCAGTTGTACCTGTATTTCACCGTGGGGATGATGGCCCTGATCTTCGTCGCCTGGTTCATGTACTTCAAGCGGGCGGCGCAGCAGCAGCTGCGCGACGAGCTGACCCGCTCCCTGAACGCGGCCGCCTCCGCGTCGGGCGGGGACCTGCGCGGCCTGCGCTTCCGGAAGCGCGACAAGATGCTCTTCTACGGGCGGCGCATGCTGCGCAAGATGAAGAACGTCAGCGGGCAGATGTACAGCAGCGGCAAGGGCTACAAGCGGCGGGCGGTGATGCGCTTCGCCCGGCGCATCCTCCAGCTGCGCCGCGACAACATGCCCCTCGAGATGCGCACCGTCGAGCCGCCGGCGGAGTACCTGGAGGAGACGATCGAGGGCAGCGACAGGGTGCCCCCGGACGCGCTCTACATGCTGCAGAGCATCCGCATCTTCGGGCACTTCGAGAAGCCCGTCTTCCTGCGGCTCTGCAAGCACACCCAGCTGGTCGAGCTGATGGCCGGCGACTATCTCTTCAAGATCACGGACCCCGACGACAGCGTCTACATCGTGCAGTCGGGCATGATAAACGTGTACATCTCGAACGCCGACGGCAGCACCCTCTCCCTGAAGACGGTGCGCAAGGGCGAGTCGGTGACCTCGCTGCTGAGCTTCATCGACGTGCTGTCGGGGAATCCCAGCTACTACAAGACGGTCACGGCCAAGGCCATCGAGAAGTCGGTGGTCATTCGGCTGCCCATGCAGGTGCGTCTTCCCTCCCATCCTCCCTTGCTCCCTTAGACTAACGTGTCTCGGTGTCTCGTACTTGCGCAGGCCTTCCAGGAGGTGTTCCAGGACAACCCGGACGTGATGATCCGGGTTATCCAGGTGATTATGATCCGGCTGCAGCGCGTGCTCTTCACGGCGCTGCGCAACTACTTGGGCCTCAACGCCGAGCTGGTGCAGAACCACATGCGCTTCAAGAGCAACAGCCTCATGTCGCAGTCCTCGCGCGTGACCACCACCCAGCCCACTGTCCCCGCCCAGCCGCAGGTAACGCCCTCCACGGCGACCAGTGCGGCGGTTGCTGCCTCGGTACAGGCCCTGGGCCTGGGATCGGTGGCGTCCAACGCCACAGGCAGGCAGCTATGTTCGCCCTCGCGCCATTCGCGCGAGGAGCACACCCTGTGCGACTCCAATCCAAATCCGGACACGTCCACAACCGTCGGCAGTGCGGCAAGCCCCTCGGGGAGCAGCCTCTTCTCGGAGGTGCAGGACGAGGCGCCGCAATCGGACTTCTTCCACCAGCACCAGCACTCCGTGGGCAACCTGTCCACGCGGCGCGGCTCCCTCTCGCATTCGCTGATGGGGGGCGAGCCCTCGACCGCCTCTTTTTTGCCGCCGCCAATGCAGTCGCACTCCAATCCGCCCTCCCTGGCGCCGAGGCAGGCACCAGGGCCGGGTGCCTCGGGTGGCAGCGAGCCGCTGGCCTTGGGCGCGCTGCCGGTGGCTATCGACCTGCGCCTGGTGCAATCCTCCGCCGTGGAGAGCCTGCGCCAGGAGCTGGGCCTGCCCGAGGAGGACGCGCACATCATCGAGCCGTTCGTGGAGGTGCGCGAGATGGAGCCGAACGTCACCCTCATCACCGAGGGCAACTCGGACGACGTCTGCGTGTGGTTCGTGATGACCGGCACGCTGGCCGTCTACCAGGCCAACCAGGACGCCACGCGCACCAAGCAGCAGGACAAGAACGACATGCTCATCCACTTTGTGCACCCCGGCGAGATCGTCGGCGGCCTGGCCATGCTCACGGGCGAGGCGAGTGCCTACACGATCCGCTCGCGCAACAACAGTCGCGTGGCCTTCATCCGCCGGGCGGCCATCTACCAGTGAGTATTCTCTCGAACATCCCGCGAACTAAGTCTGAACTATCTGCTATCTGCTCTGTACCTGTATCTGTTGCAGGATCATGCGGCAGAGACCCCGCATCGTCCTGGACCTGGGCAACGGAGTGGTGCGCCGGCTGTCGCCGCTGGTGCGGCAGTGTGACTACGCCCTCGACTGGATCTTCCTGGAGTCGGGCCGGGCGGTGTACCGGCAGGACGAGAGCAGCGACAGCACCTACATCGTGCTCAGCGGCCGCATGCGCTCCGTGATCACGCACCCCGGCGGCAAGAAGGAGATCGTCGGCGAGTACGGCAAGGGCGACCTGGTGGGCATCGTCGAGATGATCACCGAGACCTCCCGCACCACCACCGTCATGGCCGTGCGCGACTCCGAGCTGGCCAAGCTGCCGGAGGGCCTCTTCAATGCCATTAAGCTGCGCTACCCCATCGTCGTGACACGCCTGATCAGCTTCCTGAGCCACCGTTTCCTCGGCTCCATGCAGACGCGCTCCGGCACGGGGGCCTCGGGGGCGCCGGTCGAGGCGAACCCCGTCACCCACAAGTACTCCACGGTGGCCCTCGTTCCCATCACCGACGAGGTGCCGCTGACGCCCTTCACCTACGAGCTCTACCACTCGCTCTGTGCCATAGGTGGGTACTTCCCAACCTCCCTACCTCTGCAACCCAAACTCTAAACTCTGCACTCTGCTCCCGCTCGCCTAGGCCCCGTTCTGCGCCTGACCTCGGACGTGGTGCGCAAGCAGCTGGGCCCGAACATCTTCGAGGCGGCCAACGAATACCGGCTGACCTCGTGGCTGGCGCAACAGGAGGACCGCAACATCATCACCCTCTACCAATGCGACAACTCGCTGAGCGCCTGGACGCAGCGCTGCATGCGGCAGGCGGACGTCATCCTGATCGTGGGCCTCGGCAACGGCTCGCACGTGGTGGGGAAGTTCGAGCGCGAGATCGACCGCCTGGCGATGCGCACGCAGAAGGAGCTGGTGCTGCTCTACCCAGAGACGAGCAACGGCAAGCCGGCCAACACGCTCAGCTGGCTGAACGCCCGTCCCTGGGTGACCAAGCACCATCACGTGCTCTGTGTGAAGCGGATCTTTACCCGCAAGAGCCAATACCGCATTGTAAGTTGTGTATCCCTAGGCATTCATTAGACATCCATTAGCCGCTCAGCGGGGGTTTCGACAATCAATTCCTGTTTGTGTTGCCTTATTTGTTTCGATTACGATCTTGCCATGGTTTCGGGGGGCTACTGCTTGAATCACTCGAACATCCATAGAGCATCCATAGAGCAAAGAAACCAAAAACACTGCACCCAAATGCATATGCTAGCTAAATAGGCGTAGATTTCGAGAAGAGAGTGCTGTGGCGGCCTCGCAGACTAACTCGTTCGTTATTGTCACGCTTCAACTTTTCATGACTGACAGAATGGCGGAGAAAAGGTAACTTTGGCAGCGGACACCCGAATGCATTGTCTCTCTCTTTGCCTACCTAGCGCGTGTGGTGCATAGTAACTTACCCCCGAATCTGCTTCCAGAATGATCTCTATAGTCGCGTGCTGCTCTCGGAGCCGAACATGCATTCCGACTTCTCGCGCCTGGCCCGCTGGCTGACGGGCAACTCGATTGGCCTGGTGCTGGGCGGTGGGGGAGCGCGCGGCGCCGCCCACATTGGCATGCTGAAGGCCATCCAGGAGGCGGGCATACCCATTGACATGGTGGGCGGCGTCAGCATCGGGGCCCTGATGGGGGCGCTGTGGTGCTCGGAGCGCAACATCACCACGGTCACTCAGAAGGCACGCGAGTGGTCCAAGGTAAGCAGTGTCCTGCAGCATCCGCCGATATCAAGAAATCAAGTTTTAACTTCTTAACGTGTGCTAGAAAATGACAAAATGGTTCCTACAACTGCTGGACCTCACCTACCCGATCACCTCGATGTTCTCCGGACGGGAGTTCAACAAGACAATCCACGACACCTTCGGGGACGTTAGCATCGAGGACCTGTGGATACCCTACTTCACCCTCACCACCGACATAACCGCCAGTTGCCATCGCATTCACACCAATGGTAAGTGATCCTTGGCTTACTTAGCTTACTTAGCATTCGCCTCGCTTTCTCTCTCCCTCTCTCGTTCAGTCTACTTCTCCACTACTTCTGTCTCCCTCTATCGACCTGTCTCCTTTTCTTTTTTTTTTTTGTTTATTTATTTAATCCGCACAGTACTATCAATTTAATTGGCAAAAATCAGTGTTATTTCTGTTTGTTTTGGCATTTTCCAACACGGTCCTGTTTTGTCTCAACTGTACTTTTCAAACTGCCGATTTATTTCTTTACCTATTACCTATTACCTATTACCTTTACCTATTTGGAAAACTATGGTTTTGGATTTTGGATTTGCTTCTCCTTGGTTTGTAGAGCACACACAGTAAAGAGATTTTGGGCACTTTTTTCTGCCACCCCACCACTGTAATGTAACTTACCCGACCATTGGTTTTGTGTTTCGCGTAGACCCAAATACAAAGCCCAAACAATGTGACACCCAAGAGACACACAAGCACATACACCTACCGCATCGCCGCACCCAAAACATATTCATGAAACTATGCCTCACTCCATGCCTCACTCCATGGCCCGCTATTTTGTCTGGAGGTACGATCCATACAATCCATACAATCCATATAATCTTTGGTAACGCACGCCATGCTGCCAGCGCTGCAAGTCACGCTGCAAGTGTGCCATTTTGTTTGAACTTCAAATTGAACTTGAATTTTCAAATTTAAAGCAAACTCTCATTGTTGTTGTTGATGCCGCTGTTGTTGTTGATGTTGATGTTGATGTTGACGTTGATGTTTTGGTGCTTTTTGTGCAATGCCAAATCGGAAACCAGTTCTTGTGCTTTTTGCTAGAGGCTACAATCCACATCCCCATTTCCTCCTCTTCACACTTTTAACCGATCCGCATCCCGAAAGCGTCCATTTCCCTGCATTGGTTAAATCCTAAGAACTAAGAAAAGATCGCTCAAAGTTATTTTCTCTCTCTGTTCTCTCTTCCCGCCCCCCCCAAAAAACAAAAAAAAAAACAAAACAACACCTCTATCATTGCTGGCATGTCTCCGTCTCCTGTTAAAACATCCAAAAAACAAAAAAAAAACACCAAATAAATGAAATAAAACGAAACCAAAACCAAATACGAATCACCACCACCAACCACCATCAATACCAGGATCTCTGTGGCGTTACGTACGCTCCTCCATGTCGCTCAGCGGCTATATGCCGCCTCTGTGCGATCCCAAAGATGGACACCTCCTTCTGGATGGCGGCTATGTGAATAATTTGCCAGGTAATTAGCATAACTACCAACTAGCAACTAGCACATAGAATACGATTAACCAAAACAAAAACAAAAAACAAAAAACAAAAACCAAAATGAAACCAGAATAACAAAAGAAAATTAACCTAAGCGAGCGTTAACTCGATTTCGATTCCAATCTAGAGCTGACTTGCTGGCACAGAGCGCGCGCAGAGTGTTTGGAGTTCCACTTACTTTCCTGCATTTGCATTCCGTGTTCCCTTTTCGATAAGGTCCGGTCTGGTCCGTTTTCGTCCTCCTGCCTATGTGGGCTTGCCTATCGAAATGTATCGAAGGCGGGTGCACAGTGATCGCCGTCTATCGAATGATGTAAATAATGCACAACCCTCCCCCTCACCAAACACACGCCAAACACAAGCAATGAGTGCACAAAGTTTCCCAAAAACCAGGTGTAAATTTATCATTTTCCAATTCCTTGTAGTATGCGTACTCTCTCTTTCGAATGGGTATGGTATTTCTGAGTTGCTTCTTAGTTCTGTGACTGTACGACTGTACCCCCTGTTTATCGTTTATCGTTTCCCGTTTATCGTTTCCCGTTTATCGTTTCCGTTTCCCAGTTCTTGTGTTATGTATCATTTGTAGCTTTGTAGTGACCTTTGCAAGAAATCACTGTCAATCCGAGACCCAGCTAACTGAGGTTCAACTTGTGTCTATCTCTCTATTTCTCTTTTTCTCTATTTACCGCCCCCCCTAAACCACACCCACGAATATTTATTGAATATTATTAACAAATTATCCCCGAAAAATGCCAACAATACACCATCCACCATAAAATGTAATCCAAACACACACACACACACACAATCCACGCTTTCCTGTCGCCTTTGTGCCTCGTAATGTGCCGTACCACCTGGTTCTGTTCCTGTTCCTGTTCCGGTTCCGGTTCCGTTCCTGTTGCCGTTGCCGTTGCTGTTGCTGTTGTTGTGTCACTGCTCCGGGGCCATGACCTTTGACCGAACCTGCAACACAAACAAAAGGCCACCTGTGGCGATACTGCCGCGCCAGCATGTCAATTGCCGGCGTCTTCCCGCCGTTCTGCGACTATCGCGATGGCCACCTGCTTCTAGACGGCTGCTACACGAACAACGTGCCAGGTAATGATCCCAGGGCAGGTCCTCCAGCCCCCCAACGAACCCCCGTTGCCACATCGGCCACATCGGCCACAGCCTCCAGTTCCGTTCCAACGCTCTGTGTGCCGCCCCTGCGTCCGCTCCAGATTTGCGAATCGAATTGAACTGGCTTGACGCAGGTTCTGATGATTCTGATGATTCCGATGATTCCGATGATTCTGCTTCCCCAGCATCTCCATCGCCTAGTAGCTAGCTTGCCTCGCAGCTTGAGTTTAAGCTGGACAATACTCGTTTGCATACATTTGCGATCACCAGATGCTGGGGAAGGCAATCGTACTAAACACAGAATAATAATAGGTAAACGCATCAAGTCATAAACGTGAGAAGATCTTGGTTTGGTCTTGGTTGCACGCTTATGGCTTGGTAGCAGTGCCAAGCCAAAGTGACTCCGCTTTGGTGGCGAGGAGCCGTGAATATCCGCAATAACTAACCAATCATTTGCATCCCATCCATACACCACTCCGAATTCACCTGCTCGCCCGCATGCCACACAAACATCCATCCAATCCCCCGATTAGCCGATGTGATGCACAACCTGGGAGCCGCTCACATCATCGCCATAGACGTGGGTTCCCAGGACGACACAGACCTGACCAACTACGGCGACGATCTGAGCGGCTGGTGGCTGCTCTACAAGAAGTGGAATCCCTTCACCTCGCCGGTCAAGGTTCCCGATCTGCCGGACATCCAGTCCCGCCTGGCCTACGTCTCGTGCGTGCGCCAACTGGAGGTGAGTAGAGAGCGGGGAGTCTCGTAGAAGCAACCACTTACTCTCCCGCTTTCAGGAGGTGAAGAACTCGGACTACTGCGAGTACATTCGCCCGCCGATTGACAAGTACAAGACGCTGGCCTTCGGCAGCTTCGACGAGATCAAGGACGTGGGCTACGTGTTCGGCAAGAACTACTTCGAGAACATGGCAAGAGCCGGGCGTCTGGGCCGCTTCAACCAGTGGTTCAACAAGGAGCCACCCAAGCGGGGCAACCACGCCACCCTCAACGAGTACACCTTCATCGATCTGGCGCAGATCGTGTGCCGCCTTCCGGAGACGAATGCGGGCCTCTCGGCGGACATTTTCAGCGAGGACGAAGACTGTGATGGCTACATCTCGGAGCCGACAACGCTTAATACGGTAGGTGCAAGCGGCGGCCAGGTCGGTTCATTACCCGTGATCCTTCCAGGTCTGGGTGAAGGCGAAGGAGCGCAGGTCTCCCGAATCCAGCTGACTGCGGCCAGTGGGATGTGAGGCCCATTCTTGTTGTTTTCCTTGTTGTGTTGGCGCCAATAAAACAATTTTAGTTTGCGCTCTAAACGATACCATCCCATTCCGTGTATTCCGCTTACCAGGACCGACGACGCATCCAGGTGCCTCGGGCCGGCAACTCGCTGTCCTTCTCCGAGACCGAAATGGACTCCGACGTGGAGCTCGACCTGCAGCTGGACACCGGCCGGCGGGGCGACAAGTCGCACACGCACGCGCACGCGCGCCACAAGCCGGACCGCCTGGCGGACACAACGACGACGACGACGACGACGACGCAGGCCAAGGCGAAGCCCAAGGAGGAGGAGAAGAAGATGAAAATGAAAGGTGTGGCGGAGCCAAGGACTCTGGACCGGCTGGGAGATGGCCAGAAGCAGGAGCAGGAGCAGAAGCAGAAGCAGGAGCAGAAGAAAGAGGAAATGAAGGACGAAGAGGAAAATGAAAAGGAAAAGGAAGAGGAGGAATCGGTGGAGGGCAACAAGAAGAAACAGAGCAGAGCGTATAACGATACTGATACCAAAAACTAGCTTTAGAGGCGCCCAATCGGATGCTATCTACCATCCAGGATGCAACTCAGCAACAGCAACAGCAACCCGACACCCCCGACAACAACACAAGCAACTGCAACTACTCAGCAACAACTACTCAAATCAATGCAACATTAACCCCAAACTTAAACCCAAACCCAAGCGTAAACGCAAACGCAAACGCAAATGCAATTGAAACCCAAACCCGACTCCAATCACCAATCTCCAGCGAACTGGCAACAAAGCAACTGATTAGCAATGGCAATGGAACGTGTGTTAACCTCTAGGTTTTATAGCAACCAAGACGTAGGCTTAGCGTAGAATATGAACGAATTCTGGTAGTCCCCGTCCCTCCCCTCCCCTCCTCTCCCCTCCCAATTGTAATCCCCATGCCACGGCCATACCGCCCATCCCGATCCCCAATCCCCAATCCCCTCTTGCTCACGCATTGTAATGGAAGCACAACACCAAGTCCACAAAACAAACTAGCAAACTAGGAAACTAGAAAACGAATTGTATATACATATAGTTATATATTTTTATTAAAGCAACCCCCAAACGAGACTTCCTTGCAATGACCCTCGTCCATCTCGTCCACCTCTTCCTTCTTCTCCTGCTCCTGCTCCTGCTCCAGCTCCTGCATCTGCAACTCCCCGCCCCAATTGCCGCACACTTGTTTAGTCTCTTATTATATTATAGTTATGCAAAGAAAACATTTGTTTGACGGTCTAAATATTACCCTATTTTTTTCTATTGTGAATGCAAGCTATTAAATAAAAAAAAATTAAGTACAAGTGCAAGGCGATCGAACTTTTCTGCAAGGGGGTCGGAAAGTGGATTTCAGGATTCCTCGTTCGGAGTGATTTTGTGAAAGTCCGAATTTCGGAGTTTTGATTTCGGATTTGAGCTGGAACCGAGGGGGGTGGGGTATTCCAAAAAGGGTGTTCAAATTTTCGTCCTTTTTTCGATTGGAGGACTCCTTCACCGAGTTTGAAGGACTTTTAGTTTCCCAACTTTAGGACGTCATATCTCGGGTGAACCGCCACCGATCGAGGAATGCCATAGCATTCCGGAATCTGCGCTCCCAGGTCTATCGATTGCGATTAATCGTTTATCGCAACTCGACAGAAAGATTCGATTTTCGCAAATTATCACGATTTTTTTTGGGTAACATCACGATTTTTACAGATTTCGGCGAAAATCTTTTTGGCGGGAATCGGGAAAATTGGGATGCCGATCGATAGACAATCTTTCCACGAATCCCTGGAGGTACGGCATTCCAGGATCGGTTACGTTTTGGCCGAGATATGAGCAGTTGAAGAAACACCTTTTCCGCCCACTGCCGAAGAAGCGCGCATTGCCGTTTCGCTTNGGTTACGTTTTGGCCGAGATATGAGCAGTTGAAGAAACACCTTTTCCGCCCACTGCCGAAAAAGCGCGCATTGCCGTTTCGCTTTGGGAGTAATTTCTTAGAACTCCGAATTTCGGAGTTTTGATTTCGGATTTGAGCTGGAACCGAGGGGGGTGGGGTTTTCCAAAAAGGGTGTTCAAATTTTCGTCCTTTTTTCGATTGGAGGACTCCTTCACCGAGTTTGAAGGACTTTTAGTTTCCCAACTTTGGGACGTCATATCTCGGGTGAAACGCCACCGATCAAGGAATGCCATAGCATTCCGGAATCTTCGCGCCAAGCGCTATCGCTTGCGATTAATCGTTTATCGTAACGCAACCAAAAATTTCGTTAGGCTTTTCGATACATTTTATTGGCGCCAATCGGGTTCCAAACTTGGGTGCGGTTACATTTTTAGTAGATCGTATTATTACTTAGAAGGTTCCAAACTTGGGTACAACGGTATGTTTAAAACTTGGGTGCGGTTACAATTTGGTATATCGTATTATTTCTTAGCGGGTTCCGAACTTGGGTGCGGTTACAGTTGTAGCAGGTTCCAAACCTTGGTGCGGTTACAACGGTAGGTTTAAAACTTGGATGCGGTTACAATTTGGTATATCGTATTATTTCTTAGCTGGTTCCAAACTTGGGTGCGGTTACATTTTTGGTAGATCGTGGTTCTCATATTGGATGCGGTAAATACTAAATTTTAAATAATAACAAAGATCCTTACTTCATAAATAGTGCGCAGTGTGATGGTATTTCAGAATCAATCCAATTCGATTCTAAGTTGTATACTTGAACTACTTAAAGATATACTTAAATTCATATGTAACATAAACATATTTCGTTAAGCCGGGCCCCCAAAAGTATGCACTACCCAGCAAAACGTAAACCAGTGTGTGGATTCCATGTTAATTTGCCGTCCACTATCGATTGCCCGGCTCCATCATTATCGATAGCGAACATCTGTTCCGCACTATCGATGGCCTAGTCAACACGTGCACTTGGTGTTGTTTGGTAAATACATCCTTCCAATAAAATTCAATAACGCAACATGAGCGAGATCAGCGCAGCCAGCAAGCCGCAGCGAAAGGCCAAGAAGCCGGCCAAGCCGGAGGCGAGCATTCCGCGCGGACAGCCCAAATCGAACCGCCCCTGGAAGACGCCCAAACAGAAGTGAGTGGTGCCCCCCAATCGTTGGCTTTACCTGAATGGCAATGGCAATGGCAATGGCAATGCAATTCTCGACTCACCTGCAGGTTCAGCAAGATCAAGAAGACCATCAACCGCGCGTCGTTCGAGAAGAAGACCGCCCTGCGCAACGAGCTGCGCTACATCAAGGAGAAGTCCAAGGAGATAAAGGTGCAGCGCAAGGAGGAGGCCGTGCAGAAGCATCAGCGGCGCGTGGAGAACGCCGAGCGGCGTCTGGCCAACGAGCGGCGGTCGGAGATCGTCCAGGTGATCAAGAATCCCGCGAAGCTCAAGCGCATGAAGAAGAAGCAGATGCGCATGATCGAGAAGCGCGACATCAGCCAGGTGAAGGTGGTCTGAGGCGAAGGTGAAGCTGGGCCCGCCCGCAGTCTTAGTGTCTATTTTTTTTGCATAAATACACGTAAATCTAGTTCTAACCGATACATGACTTGGTATTGGGCATACACAACGATTTAGCTAGCTTATCCTTAGCCTAGTTCAACAAATTTACATAGTAATTCAAGTCTGCTGCTCGCGCTTTCGCCGTCTCCTCCTCCTCGTCCCGGAACTGCTGCAGAATCCGCCGCCGCTGTCCGTTCAGCCGCTCGCCAGCCGCCCGCTTGCTCTCTGCCCCGGCAGCTCCTTCTCCCAGCAGCTCTTTTATGCGCGCCCGCAGCCTTAGGTCCAGCTGGTGGGCCGGGGTTTGATCCTGCGTTGCCTGCTGAGCTGGCTGTGCCTGCTGAGCCGAGGGCACGGGTACCTTCTGGGCCATTAGCTTGTCCAGGAACTGGAGCACCGCCTGCCGTGCAAGGGTGGAGTGCGCCTCGGCGAGGATCAGGCTGTTGCCCTCCCAGGCCTCGGCCCCCGGCGGCTCTATCCTATCCTGCATGCGCCGCACCACCTCCTCGGGCACCCGCTCGGAGGCTTCCCTCAGGGCGTTGGCTTCCAGGCAGGCGGACAGCGGCCGGGCGATGTACAGCTGCCCGTAGAGACAGCCCGCGGAGCGAGCGAGCTGCTGCAGTTTGCGGCGCATGCTGCGGTAGTAGAAGTTGTCGTCGCAGAGGATGAGGTAGTCCCGGCTCCCGAGGTCAGGTGCCTCTCTGGGAGGCTGCACCTGGGCCGGCCAGGGGGCAGTTCCCTGCAGGGCGGCGACGAGTTGCTCGACTATCTGAAGGACGAGGCTGCGCTGCTGCTTGTGGGCCAGCGGGGCCGGGGGGCGGGCCTCGAGGAAGTCGTCGAAGCGCAGATGAAGGACGCAGATGGGGCCGAGGGGCTGGCCCTGCAGCCACGCACAGAGCGAGCTCTTGCCCGCCCCGGGCAGGCCCAGAAGGGCCAGCAGGCAAATGCGCGGCATCGTGTGAGGGGTTGGTGTTGCGGTGTGCTGTGTGCTGTGTGTCGGTGTCTGACGGAGGTTAGCTGTCTAGGATGGCGAAGAGCAGCTGCGGGGCGGCCGAGTGCTACATGGATAGGTTGCCGGAGGCGGACGCCGGGACGGGGGTAAGGACCGTCGCTCCGGTGGCCTCTTTCAGGCGCTGCTCCTCCTTCTGCTGCTGCTCGGCCTTGCGGGCGTTCTCCTCGACCTCCTCCATGCGGCGCGCGTTGATCGTCGTCTGCACGTCCACGTACACCTTCATCATGTTCTGGTTGAAGCGGGCAAACTTCGTCACGCACCTGTCCACGCAGATGGCCTGAAAGCGATCGAGAGAGGGTCCCAGGTCGGTGCTGTGCGCTCTAGTGCTCTACCCCACTCACCTCCTGGCGGCCCAGCTCGCGCTGGTTCAGGTTGTCAACACATCGGCTGAAGCACAGCTCCGTCACTTTGTTGTATAATGTGAGAAAGTCTTTAAGCTGCAAGCAGTCGGGGGGTGGTTATTTACGTGGCGCGGACGGTTCAACCACGGGCGGGACTTACGTTGCGCAAGTTGGGATCCATCGGTGGGCCGGGACTTGCGGCTCAGCTACGTTTTAATACACAATTATACAATTTAATTTTCTACAATCCGTCACGTTCGTGACAGAGGGAACAGCTGATTGGCTGATTGGCAGGCCAATCGATACTCCTGCTCGATGATTGCCGGTGGCGTGCTTTTTAATGTCAATCGATAACTCTGCAGCTCTATCGAACCGCCAAGATTTAATTTCGAACTTTCCCAATAGCCCTCAAAACTGTTTTATTGCCTTTATTAGTGGAACCACTGTCTTTAGGTGCCCTGCCCGCCATCGGCATTGGTCCCATCGGCCGTCGCCGGACGACTCTCGCAGCTGTCCTCCCCGCTGCTCGTGGTAGAGGCTCCTTCCTCCGGCGAAGTCTTGGCCGCCTCTTCCGCCTCCTGCTGGGCATCCGCCTCGGCGGCCTTTCCACTCTCCTCCGCCTCGGCGCCCTTCTTGTTCTGTAAGAAACAGTGAGATTACAAGCCATTTCACCACTCAATGTGAGTAGATAGTGAAACCTTCTTGCGCTTTTTGGGCTTCTCGGCCTTGACCGCGTGCAGCTCGGCCTCCTCCTGCAGGGCGGACTTGTAGTTGGGTGGAAAGAACTGGACGGCCTCCTTGTGCCCGATCACCGAGTTGGTGCTGACGTAGCTCGGGCCATAGGTCATCAGGGTGGGAATGGTCTGGCCCTTCACCTTGTTCACCTTCAGCACAATCTTGTCGGTGCTTCGGGGCAAACACTGAAAAGCAGGTGCAACAAGGTATAGCTACGGAATACTCACGGTACATACGGTTTGGCGTTGTACTTCTCCACCGAGTTGGCAATGAACACGGCCGTCTGGGGATTGTCGCTGGTGAAGAACCCATAGAGGGGGATGTCCTCGCGACAGGTCTCCAGGATGAGGGCCAGGTCCTTCTTCTTGTACGCGTCGAAGGTCATCACAATGTGCGGCGGCTCTGGCACCGGATCGGGGGGCAGGAAGGTGGCCGTCTGGGCCCGGAAATAGGTGTAGATGAGGGCTGCGTGGGTGCGCTGATCGCAGGGCACCCAAATGGGCGGTATCCGGATGGTCTTCGTCTTCTTGGGCTTCTCCTGCTCTGGCTCCGGAGCAGGAGGAGGCTTCGCTTCGGTCTCCTCAGCCTCGGCCGCCTCGCCCTTGTCGTCGCCCGGCGGCTCCTCCGATTTCTCGCCACTCATCTGCTTGATGATCTCCTCTTCGTCGTCCTCCTGCAAAACAGGCTCTATCCCCGCCTCCGGTTAGCCCAACCAGCATAAGCAAGGCCTAGACCAAGCACGCACCTTCCTCGGGAATCTCCACCGTCACCTCGAGCGGCACAATCATGGGCGGCACGGTGATCTCCTCCTCGTTGAACTCGTCCGGCGGCTTGATGGTCTCCTTGGTCAGCTCGTGGGCGTACTGCCGCAGCACACTAGGCGGCGTGCCAAGCACCTCCTCCACCTTCCAGAAGCACATCAGCAGCTCCTTGTCGTACAGCTGCTCGATCACCTCCTGGGCCAGCGGGTTCTCCGCCGCAAAGTTGACGGTGGCAAAGTCGGGGGCCGTGATGGGGAACACCTTGCGGTCCTTGCACTGGATCTTGAGGGGGTCGGCCGGCTCCGAGAGCTTCTTGAACATGTCCCGGTTGACCTGCGGCCCGAACACCGTGATCCCGATGTCCGGCAGGTTGCTCATGATGCAGTCGGTGACGCTGCTCAGGTACTCCATCCGCTTCCTCCGGCTCTCCGACAGCTCGATCTCCTCGGACAGCCTGAGGGCCTTGTTGCGCTCCTCCAGCTGCTCCAGCTCGATGGGCTGCAGCTCGGTGATCTCGTAGCCCAGGTGCGTCTCCTTGGCCATCGTCGACTGCAGCAGGCGGGTGATCACGGTCACCAGCTTGGGCACGTCCGTGCCGAACATGATGTTGATGGCCTTGCCGTTCTGAGGAGGTAATTGAATGAATGCTACATCCATGAAAACTCTTGCTCCTCCAGAAGATAACATTGAATACCAATCGGCTCTTTTATGGCCAACATTATCACCATCTACTCGTATAGGTGAATGTGTCTTGCAATCCTTACCGTGACAAACATCCAGGTGGGCTCGCTCTTCTTGTTGAACCGCTCCAGGTACGAGATGGAGCCCGCCTTGCACTGACGGAGATCGTGAAGAGATCACCTTCGTAAGACCGAAATCGCAAGGGACAAAGAGTACTCACGATGGCGAGCTGGAGATTGTCGCCGCCCAGCTCCAGCTTGATCTTCCGCAGGCTGCCCACCATCCCCAGGCACGGTCCGCACCACTCCGAGTAGATGTCCAGCACTGTACCGTAAGGGGGCATACGTTAGATTGGTTACCCCCGTGCGGCCGGTGGAGATCATACCCAGTAAGCCGGAGCGCAGCAGGAACTTCTCGAACTCCTCGTCGGTGGAGAGGTCCGCCTGAAGCTGTTGCACTCCTCCCTTCTTTGCCATTTTTCGCAAACTAACTCAGCCCATCGCGACCAGGAGTTTGCCAACGTCCACCACCCCTGGGAGCCAGCATAATGGAGTACATATATGCGGGGCTATCGATTAAACGACGGTTGCCAGGAAGGAGTCGTCCCGAGCAATTAGTGCCCCCCCTTCCCGCCCGCGTGCCAGCAGCCCCACTCGCAAAAACAATCAACTGTCGGCCAAGGGTTATTCGCTAAGAGGGGTAATCTTTATTTCGATTTGGGTTTACTGCCGTTCGGTTTAGCGGTTTAGCGGTTCAGCGGTCATCCCCCCCGACTGGGGCCTAGTGATCGGCTCGCATTTGACGGCGCAGTTCGCGCATCGTGATCTGCAAGAAACATTCCGGGTCCATTAGCACACGAAACACGCAACGCAACGCAACGCAACGCAAAGCATAGCTTGCTCAAATACTTCGGAGTCGTTAGATACGCTTTGTCATTTACAGTGATGCAGTAAACGAGTTGCTTACGTTATTTACCTTGTCGAAAAGTGTGTGGAACATTCTTTCAACTACGGTTATTTACGCATCGGCTTACGAAATCTTTAAATAATTCCAAAGTCAATCGAATTATAGAGCAATCGAGGCGATTCGGGTTCGGGTTCGGATTCGGGCTCGGTCTCTGGCTTGGGCTCAGGTGCGTGTTGGGCGGGGGGGGATGAGCGGGCGGGAGGACGGGTGTTAGGACATCGTGATATCGCAAGCAGGTCGGGGGGACAGCGTTCCAAATCAAGTCAAAAGAAATTGCAGGTTGTGGGGCAGCAGGAGATGCCGCAGGGAGGGTGCGTTATTTACAGGTCTGTCGGGGGTGAAACTGGGGAAGAAAATGGAAGCGGGCGCAGGCAGCAGGCTCCCTGCCACGCCGCTCGTGCAGGTGTCTGGATCGGTTGGTTAGACATTAAATGCTATACTGAGGGCGCTACTGGGTTGGAGTCGTATCAATTCATATCTATATCTTCCAGTCGTACAGGCTGTGTGTACGGTATGACCGACTTTTTGTTCACGTCCCTCGACAGCGCCTTTCTCATGTCTGCAAAGGGGAGGGTAACAGGTTATCGAGGGGTTTTCGAGGGGCTCTTTCTTTTACGACGACCTACCGTAGGCATCCTCGTCCTGGTCGCCGGAATAGTACTCGAGTATGGTCCGGTATACGATGTAGCCCAGGTTCGTGTACATGTTAATGGCCACCTGGTTGCTCTTGCGCACAAACAGGTCCACGAAGTAGGCCCGCTTCCTGCAAGCATTTCAGTTTATAGTATTTTAAAGAACAATCCTCAGCGCTTACTGACTTCTCGGATATGTCCTCCAGGAAGCTCATCAGCAGGGCGGCCAGGCCCAGGCGCCGGTAATCGGGGGAGACGGTCAGCGCGGTCACATGGCCGTGCCAGTGGTCCAGGAGCCCCTCCACCTTGCCCATGACTGAAAGAGCATGAGCATACGGGAGATTAGTTCGGCAACGGGGGACGGCAACGGGGGCCGGCAGCACTCACTGTAGCCCATGATCTGGCCGCTGGGCGACTCCGCCACCTGGAAGTACTCCGGCCACTTGGCCAGGTACTGCGTGTAGAACGACAGGCCGTAGGTCTCCGTAAGTGGGTCAAAGTTTCTGCGGTCGGGGAGTTCGCCGGATTAGTGAGGCGCGCGAGGGTGGCTACTCTCGAGGGGTGCTACTCACACGTTGTTGAACTTGAAGAGGTCGTCGCACGTGAAGGGCCGCAGGGTGGTCATCTTGTCTCAGAAAATCGTCTAGTTCAACAGAAATAATTCCCAGCTAAATCCGCACAAGACTCCGGTGCGGCCAATGAAGATGAGACTGCGACCGATAACCAGATGGGTTATTCTATTCGATGGTTCGGTCGCTCTTATCGATTAATGTTGGCGCACGTGATATTTTCAAATAAAACAGCCTAGTAACTGAGCACTTTGGCAGAGCTTTCTGAAATATATTGAATATTAAACTGTTCGTCAGGGAAAAAATTGAGTGAAATGCATACTGGAAGCTTTTATGGAAGGGTTATGGGCTCCCGCTCCTTTAATGCATTCAAACAGTCGAACTTTGGCGCGCAAACCAACCCTAAGAAATTATGATATTGATTTTCCATTTAAACTGATGAAACCCCTAGCTCGTCTTCGGTAATTCACCCGTTGAGGGTTTCCAAGGACGTGCCTGGTGGCGCACACTTTGCTGCAATGCCTGCCCTGGCCACACTGGCCGACCTTGGAGCTTTGGCGCAGGACTCGACGGGCACACTGGGACGCCCACATGCCAGCAGCATTCGCATTCAACAGAGAGTGAGCGAGCAAACGAGTGAGGGAGTGGGCGGAGAAAAGTGAGACGCAGTGAAACGCAGTTGCGCGCCCATGTCACTCTAGAGCCCCTGGGAGGACCCACCGCATCATGCAGAAGGCCCAGGCGCGGGCGTCCTCGTCGGGGGGCAAGCCCCAGAGCTCTGGCACCCTGACGCGCGAGGACTTCGACGGCGGACCCGTGAGCATCGACGAGATAGAGACGGGCCTCTTTCTGGGTAAGCATCCTGCGGTGCATCCCCCCTTCGGCACCTGCTCAAGCTCTTCCGAAACACAGGCAACCTGACGGCGGCCACGCACATGGAGACGTTGCGCTCCTTCAAGATCACGCACATCCTCACGCTGGACTCGGTGCCCCTGCCGCAGCACATCCTGGAGGCCAGCTTCCTCACCACCAAGTACATACAAAGTGGGTGACGCATTGCCATTGCCATTGCCATTGCCATAGAAATTCCTCTTAACCGCTTCCGCTTCCGCTTGCAGTTGCCGACATGCCGCGCGAGGACATCCTGCAGCACTTGGAGAGCTGCGTGGAGTTCATCAGCTCGGCCCTGGAGCAGCAGGGCAACGTGCTGGTGCACTGCTACTTCGGGGTCAGCCGCAGCTCCTCGACGGTCATCGCGTACATGATGAAGCGCCACAACCTGGACTTCCTGCCCGCCTACGAGCTGGTGAAGGCCAAGCGTCGCTTCGTCCAGCCCAACGCCGGCTTCGTCACCCAGCTGAAGCTCTTCCGCCGCATGGGCTGTCGCATCGACCCCGACTACCAGCGCTACAAGATCCACCGGCTGCGGCTCGCCGGCGAGCAGATGCGCAAGGCCAAGATCCTGCCGCAGGGCTTCCACAGCGTCGTCCGCCCCGACCCGGACATCGCGCGCGAAAACCCCGAGCCGATAGTGTTTCGCTGTCGCCGCTGCCGCCGCATCCTCGCCTCCAAGTCCAACGTGCTCGAGCACAAGCCTCGCGACAGGATGACAGTCCCACCGCCGGATCCACCGGCTGCTGCTCCCGCTCCCGCTCCCACAACTTCTGCCACAACGGCTGCTCCCAAAGAGGCCGGGGAGGCGCGCATGCTGGACCAGATCGCTGAGCGCATTCGCCAGTCGTCGCTGGGTTCGCCGGGCCACGAGAACGCCCCCAGGCACTGCCGCAGCATCCTGTTCGTGGAGCCCCTCGCCTGGATGCACCGCATCATGCTGAACACCCAGGGTCGCCTGCTCTGCCCCAAGTGCGAGCAGAAGCTGGGCAACTTCAGCTGGATCAACGGTGCGTGCCCCCTACTCTATATCTCTAGTTCCCTAGTCGCTTGTCGCTTGTCAGTGCGCCCCTTACCAGTGCTCTCGTTGCAGCTTGCAAGTGCCCGTGCGGGGAGACGATGACGCCAGCGTTCTATCTGATACCTTCCAAGGTTGAGCTCTCCAAGGCCGTGCAGAATGTGCAGACGACTGTGTGAAGGTCGCGCGCGCGAATCAGAGCGGGACGCACTGTGGTGGTGCCACTGCCAGAGGCAGTCAGTCATCCCGCTGGCAGGACCTGTCATCCCGCTGTCATCCCGCTTCTGCGACCATCTGCGATCCGAAGAACATTCCCCATTCGAGTTTTACGCTGAATGAAGTTGCTGAAGGATTGCTGAAGTGTTTTTTGAATGGGTTGTGACCCGAAACCGAAACCGAAATCGGAACCGAAATCGGAACGAAAACCAAAACCAAAACCGAAACTCCAATTGTTAATAGTTAGCCAATGAATTTTCGCTGATATATGAATGTAGTTAATTATATTATACACAACACCCGGGAGCGCTCCTGTTGGAGGCCGCCACGAATCAAGGATATCAACGTGTGCTGGAGGCTACGACCGTCAGACGAGTATCGAGTATTTATGCATTTGCATAGCTTTTTGCATGTTACCAGCAACACCCACACAAAACTAAAAGTGTATTTTACAAGTTTTCGATTTTTGGATCATATTTACTATATGTATGTACGCCGAGCGGAGAGCAGAAGCAACTCCAAATGTTTACCGACAATATCCAAACCTATTAATGTACGCTATCACAACGTGTTGCATGTTCGGGGGAGTTGTTTGCCAGCAATCGCGGCCCGGGTTTCGTTTTCCGGGCCTCCCATTAAACGTAACGTATTGATGTGCTTTGACCCAAACGTATTTGTTGTATCTAATTGTAAACGTAAATGAGTGTAATTGAAATTAAAGTCAAAATCGTTTGTTTTTTCGACACTTATCCGTTCACACAAGCCCCTTGCCTGGTGTTTTAACATGTTATCGATCGGGCGGCGCCTGTTGACGAGCCGCAGCTGCTGGACGAGCCGCACTTGGGGCCACGGCCGGCCCAGGGGCCCCGGCCGGGGCAGCATCCGGCGCTGCATGAGCGAGACGGCGAGCCAGTGCGGAAACCGCATCCTGGCGGCCTTCGACTTCGACCGCACCATCGTGGAGAGGGACTCCTACCTGACGGTCTGCGAGCTGCTGCCGGCGGAGAAGCGCGGCCAGAAGCTGCACGACGTCATCCTGAAGCGCGGCTGGATCGCCTTCATCTGCCAGGTGCTGGAGCAGCTCTTCTCCGAGCACAAGATGGACGCGCGGGCGGTGGGCCGCTGCGTGCGGGCGATGGCGCCGGTGCCGGGCATGCTGCGGGTCCTGCGCCGGCTCGCCAGGCATCCCAGCGTCGACCTGTGCATTGTCAGCGACTCGAACTCCTTTTTCATCGACGAGTGGCTGCAGGAGTACGCCCTCGAGCACCTGATGCACGAGGTGTACACCAACCCCGGCTGCGTGCAGGCCAGCGGCGAGGTGATCGTCCTGCCCTTCGAGGAGCAGACCCAGTGCGACCTCTGCCCCAGCAACCTGTGCAAGGGCTGCGTGCTGCGGCAGCTCATCGACAGCGGCATCTACCGCCAGGTGCTCTACGTCGGCGACAGCTGCAACGACCTGTGCGCGATGCGCCAGCTGCGCCCCAAGGACTTTGCCTGCATCCGGCGGGGCTTCGAGCTGCACAGCAAGATGGCCGCCCACGGCAAGGAGCTCTCCTGCAAGGTGGTCTCGTGGCGCGATGGCCACGAGCTGGACGAGGTGCTGTTGCCCCAGATCGGAGTCTGACCGACTGACCAAGCCCCCAGCCTTCCAACAGGCTTCCTCCCGCGCATCGAACAGGGGTGCTGCTTATTAATGCTGCTGTTTTATTCGACTTAAAAATAAATCTGTCATACGTGTACATATAGTTTTTGTTACTCTTAATTGGGACTTAACCGTAAATTCCATGGAAAAGTTGATACCATGCCAGCGGGCGTGGCTGGTGGTGGTTGGTGGGTATCAACTTAGCTTTGCTTTAAGTAGACCAAATCTATGGCTACCTTCGCGCTCATCCGCTCATCCGCCCATCTCATCGGCTCATCTGCTCATCTGCTCATCTCTTCTCTTAACTTTAAACGATCGCTATTGCAGCTGCGGCGGTATCGGAACAGTTTGCAATATCTAACTAACTCGCGCGCCGGTCGGCGACACCATCAATCCTAGCGCTCTCCTCCTACCAGTCACCTCACCTCACCTCACCGCTCTTCTCTTCTCTTCTGCCCGCCAAATAGTTATGTTCTTGTGCTTTCCTTAGCCTAAAGATAGTAATCAATATTGTATATATAGCAAACTAGTATATATAACTGTCGCGCGTGTGTTTCTTTCGTTTGATGTGTATTGTTTAGTATAAATTACATGTATAATACATTCTCGACCGTGCAACTGCAGCTGCAGCTGCAGCTGCGATGCGATTGCGGTTGCTGCTGTGATTGCTGCAGTGATTGCTGCTGTGATTGCGATTGCCGAAACGGCACGGAAACGTAAGGGGGCGGCGGTGCCGTGCGGGGCACGATCGTGTTGGGGTTGGAGGTCGGGACTGGGTGTACATACACTTCTTACAGAATACGAACATAAACACGTGACAAAATTCGGCTCCGACGAGTGACAACAAAACAATAATGCACACTTAAAGTTAGCTATAGTACAGTGGTTGGTGGTGTTGGTGGTTGCCCGGGCTTGGGTTCGGGTTGGGGGCTGAGACACAGGTTATTCTTAGGTTTAAACATACATATATAGTACATACATAACGCACGATTTGGTTACAAAAGTAAAAAAGGAAACATGAACATGAAACATGAAACGTGATACAGGGGGACCATGGTCTGTGGGCTGCACTGCTGCACAGCTGCATTGTTGCGCTGCTGCGCTGCTGCGTGTTGTGAGTGGGAGTAGTGGCGGGGCTGGTGGGCGTGGCCGGGACACAGAGCGCATCTGCTTGCATCGAGGGCGAGCGAAGGCGTTTGCTCTGGTGCGAAATCATAATGTGTTACATACGTCCAATAATTGTCTAAATAAAACTTAATGAAAGTGTTTTTTTTTTTACTTAGGGCTAGGCTACTCGATATCCAACTTAGGAATATAATAAGAATTGTAATAATGTGCTCCTCGCTATCTCGGGTGCTTCTTAGTGTCATGTGTGGTGTGTGGTGTGTGTGGTGTGTAGTGTGTGGTTTTGCAAGTTAAGTAACATAATTATAATAGGTATATGCGTGTAGGTGTTTATAAACATTTGCAATACGCTGTACTGACAATAAGAAATAATTATATTAATAATAATAATAAAAAAAAAATAGATAGCTTAGACTCCTTCGATCAGGTTCCTTCTGGTTTGTTGCAATCATAATACTATGCATTTCTATACATATATATTACATATATATATATGCATGGTTGGGAAGGTTGGTGTGGTGCGCGGAGTGGCAGGAGGCGGGTCGCGGGTGGCGGGAAGCAGGAACAGTGTGGGAGCCGCGTCCGGCGCTTACTATAAGTCCGTTAGAGTGCGTTTGGCACAATAACGAATGACCCCCACTCAGGCAACAACCGGCGGCGGCGCTATCCCAATGCCCGCTCCCCCGGGCGCCGGCGATCCTCCTGCCACTGCCGTTGAAGCAGCTGCCGCCGTTGTGGCCGTGGCTGTGGCTGTGGCCGTGATGGTTGCCGTTGCCGTTGGGGCCGAGTCCTCGGCCCCCCCGTTGCCATTGCCATTGCCGTTGCCATTGCGGCCCAGGCTGCTGCTGCACTGCATCGTGGTTATGTTGACGGGCGTCCCCTGCTGCCGCCTGCTAATCGAGGCCACAGCCGGCGACATGGGCGCCTGGGGCGATGCCGAGGGCGACATCGCCTCCATCGAGGCGGACGCTGTCGAGGCCATCTTGGGACTGAGCGCCTCGTCCGGCGAAGGGACTTGGCCGCCGTTGCTCGACGGACTGGGGCTGGGGGCGGCGACGGGATTCGACGTCGACGACGAAGACGACGCCGACGACGCCGCCGCTGGCGACGGGCTCGAGTCCCGGCTCAAGCACTCCTGCGAGGCGGCAACGGTCTGCGGGCTGGGGGGCTTCAATCGGGAGCACGGCTCGCAGAACATGGCCGCGTGCTCGCGCAGCTTGGACACGTGGTCGGTGCGGTACTCGTTCAGCCACTGGGCCCGCTTGACGCGCCCCGCCGAGCCCTTGGCGCGCTCCCCGCTCGGCGACAAGCCGGCCGACGCCAGGGCCGCCAGGTGCGGCAGGCCCTCCGGCCGCGTGGCTCCGCAGCGCAGGCACACGCTGCAGCGCTCGCAGCTCCAGCGTCCTGAAACACACGCAACGCGGATAAGAGATGCTGCTTCTCGGGCACGCTCGCACCACCACTTACCCTCTGGCACCGTCCTCACGCCCAGGCAGTAGATGTGGTAGCCTCGGTCGCACTGCTCGCAGTAGAGCATCTTCCGCGCCGTCTGCGGCCCGCGGCACTTGATGCAGCACTTGCAGTCGGCGCACTGCCAATTGTAGCTCCGGGCACGCCCCACCATTCGCGGTGGCATTTCGATGCAGCTGGGATGCACTGTGGAGGCACACGAATTAGCATTAGTTTTGTTTTGTAAAGAATTGTTATTTCAAAGGAAGTAGTTTGTTCGACGTGGGTCGTTCTTTTATCGAGAAGATGCAAAGAGATCAGCGAGTCAGCTAGCGAGAAATCAGCGAGAAACTAACGAGTTAACGAACTAGAAGCAAGGAACGAGTTCAAAGCAACGAATGTATCTAACCCAAAGGGGAAGGAACGTATCTAACCCAAGAGGAAGAGATCAAAGAGATCAGCGAGGGAGCTCTCAAATCAGGGAGAAACTAGAAGCAAGGAACGAGCTCAAAGCAACGAATGTATCTAACCCAAAGGGAAGGAACGTATCTAACCCAAGAGGAACGATCGAAGTAGAAACAACGAACGATCTACAAGGGAAGGAGGATCGAATGACCCTTTCGGTTCGTTCCCCCCACTAATTATCACGATCACACGGTCTCGGAGGGGCACATGGGGACTCACCGCGTCGTCGGCAGGTGTAGCACCGGATAAAGGCCTCGGGCATGTTGCGGGCGTTGCGGTTCTGGGTGCGCAGGCAGACGCCGCAGTTGAACAGCCTGATCGCACGGGCGGACTCGTTTCCATTGTCGTTCTCCGCCTCGTCGTCGCTGCTGGCGCTGCTCGAGGAGGCCGCAGAGTTGGAGGCGTTGCTGCTGCTGCTGGCACTGCTGTCGCTCTCATCGCCGCTGTCCTGCAATGTCGAAAGGGGAAAGGTTTAGCTGGGTTAGCTGTGGTCCGGGCAGTGCCACCTACCGTATCACTGCTGCTGCTGTTGTTGCTGGACCCGGACGAGACGAATTCCGCGGAGGAGGTGCTGCAATTGCTGGCCGTGCGCGCCTTGTCCGGGTGCTGGCGCAGCGCGCGCCTGCTCCGCCGCACAGGTATCGCCGCCGATGTCGTCACAGTCACAGTCTTGCTTGTCGAGGGCTCTGCCGTGGCCTCCGCCGCCGCCGCCGCCGCTTCCTTGCTGGCCTCGCAGGTGGACACGGGCGCCTCCTCGACGCTGCGCTGCCGATCCGCTTCGCTGCTGATCCGCTGCCGCAGCTGCGCCTGCAGCTGCAGCTCTTGCTCGGTCGGTGGCTTGGCCAGCGCCGTGTCCAGGGGAAAGGCTCTGCGGGAAACAAAACAAAACGAGCGCGTCAGCAACTTGCACACACAAAAAGGGGGACCGACCCTCGCGGGCAGCACCCGGGCAGCACTCACCTGAGCTCAGCGGGATCGTACTGGCGGTAGGAGAAGGAGAACTGGTCCGGCACCACGGTCAACGGGTACGCGTAGTCCGAATTGCGGAAGGCCTCGCTGTAGTCGCGGGGCTGCAGGAGGCAGGGCGGGGCCGGTATGTTTTCCGCCTCCGCCGCCGCCCGCACCACATTCGCCATAGGTCTCTGCAGGAGCGTCGAGGCAGGCGCCGCGCTCTCCTGCGGCTGGTTCATCGTAAACGTCTGCAGGTCGAGGCACACCTGGCGCTCTTCCTTGCGACTGTCGGGGCAAAAACACAATGCAATACGGTTAGATTATGGCTGGCAAGCCAGGTGAAGGCTGTGCGACTCACGTCTTGTTGAAGTAAACGTTCCACTTGCTGGCCGACAGCATGGCGCGGTCGCGTGCCTGCAGGCCTCGGGTGGCGCCCACTGTGAGGCCCAGGGCCTTCTGCTTGGCCTCAATCTCGCGCAGGTGCTTCTGCCGGATGTACTCCTTGTACTCCTCGTACTTGTCGTAGAAGTCCGCATACATTATGTCCAGGATGTCCGAGGCCCAGACGGCCGTGATGCCCAGGTCGCACATCTTCTCGCTGACCAGCCCCTTCTCCTGCAGCCAGTTGCGCTCCTCCATGTCCACCGGGCGGCGCGGCAGGTCGGGGTACTTGCGCTTGAAGCTGGTGATGCCCAGGTAGAGGGCCACCTGCTCCTGGATCATGAACGTGTCGCGGTTCTTCGACGGACAGCAGCCCTTCGGCGGCGGCCAGTCGTACTCCGCGATGCTGCAGGCTGAGTAGTCGGTGCTACGGAGGGAATTATATATAAGTCTCGGTGTTTGTTTCACTGCCATTGCCACTTACTCTTCGGCCACGCAGATCTCCATCTTCTTTTTCTTTGGACGTTTTTGGGAGGATCCCAGGATGGGGTCCATCGGCTGGCTCTGGTTCGAGTCCATCTGGCTCATGTTGCTCACCATGGACGACTGGGACTCCTCGTTGTTGAGAAAGTCGGGTTGCCTGGGAAGGGGTAAGAGCGGGACAAGGATTAGGATTAGTGCCTCTGTTTCGTGGGCAGGCGTGCTAAGGCAGGGTAGCTTACTTCTGCGGCGTTAGCGGGGGTTCCATCAGACTCGCCATCGACTGGCTGCTGTTGCTAAGATCCGCGCTCATGCGCGTGTCCTCCTCAAACACCTGCGGCGACTGCAATGGTGATAAAATCATTGTTGAAACCACGAGTTTTAGGCTATAAACGCTATAATCTAAAACTACCATGGATATACTCGTAAATCGTTCTAAATCGTTCTAATTGGGCTTTGCGAGGCTCTACTATCCGGATCCGGTGGCAGGACTCGGTTCAAGTTCAAGCCTGTTTGAACCGGCAGCGGGGAAACCCCCCAACGGCATTGCCAGCTTTTGCCAAGTTTATTGCGGAGACTGCGCAGCGCAGCTCGGCCAGAGAGAGGTAGAGAGCAAGCAGACGAGCGAGCGAGCGAGAGAGAGCAGTGCAGCAGCGGCCGTCGCAGCAGCAGCGGCAGCAACAGCAGCAGCGGCAGCAACAGCAGCAGGTGTGGTGAAGGTGGACTAGTTAGTGCCAGCAGCACGCACACTGTTAGCGGAGAGCCAAACAAAAACTTCAGCTGATTAATTTCGCAGGTGAAGCCCACAACTGCAGCGACTGCGCTGCCCTAGGCTTCTCGCTAGCTGCGCCCGCTGCGCTGCTGTCGCTGCTTTCGCTGCAGCGACGTTCTGGTTGTTGTTGCTGCCGCACTAACACACTGCACCACTGCACCAGGTAATACGGCAATACGGTAATACACCATCCCCGCTGGTAATGAAATACATGACATGGCGCGCGCCTTTGATTTAATTACGACACGTTAGCCGAACGCCTGCAGTGCGGCCTGCTGCTGCTATGCTGCCTTTTCAGCAGCAGCAGCCTTTACGTAACAACAAAAAAGCGCGAAGCATAAATGAGCCACTTCCATTGCAGGCAGGCCGAGGCAAGTCAGCAAGTCAGCATTGCACATTGCACATCTGCATTTGTCTACTTGCCCTGCCCCTCGCTGCGCAGCAAAATGCAAAGACCGTTTCGACGTCATTAAACTGCATACAGGTCCACTAAACTACCTTGAATTCATGCATTGTGAATGCTCAGCTTGACCCCCAACACGCAAGGACGTTTCTGATGTAAACATAGCTCAAATGGCTGGGAATGCCAAAAGCTCAACATTCTAAACTCTAAACCCCTACAATCATCTTGCCTTGTTCCAGTATAAAGCTGTTGGTACTATAGGGTATATCTATACAACTTTTTATCTACTCTATCTTCTTTACAATGCCCTATTATTAAGGCTTCAGCAACCAATCAGATCCCCAATGGCATCCAACATCGAATATACATGGCTGAATAGTCCCTTGAGCGTGAGAAAGATCATTTAGTTTCACTAATATGTCTTGTGCCATGCAGGGTATACCTATACAACTTTGTACCTATTCCATCTCCCCTACAATCATCTTCCCTTGTTCCCTTAGAATGCAGTTATTTAGAACAATGGGGTATACCTACACAACTTTGCACCGACTCTATCTTCTTTACAAAGCCCTATAAGTAGAGCTTCTACAACTCCAATTGCATGCAGCGCCCAACTTTACTTGCTGGACTTTCAGTTTAGAGCTTGTTAGATCAAGAAAGATACCAAATCATTTAGTTACACAAAACTAACTTCCTAGTGCTAGGATGTCTTGTGCTATGCAGGGTATACCTATACAACTTTCTACCTATTACATCTCCCCTACAATCATCTTCGTTTGTTCTATTAGAATGCAGTTAGAATGAAAGGGTGTACCTACATAACCTTTGCACCTACGCTATCTTCTGTAAAATGCCCAATCAGTAGAGCATCGGCAACTCCAATGGCATCTACTGAAGAGTCCCTTGAGAAAGTATGGACCTCATTAAACTCACACAAAACCAACTACCTTGTGAACAATATAAACAAAAGCTTTGGACCCCTGGCAACAAAGATTTTCCATTTCTCATGTTACTCCAGATGTTTTAGAGGTAAAAACAGATGGTACCAGCTGAGAATGGTACCAGCTAAGCATTGTAAGCTATTGTGAAACTTGATAAATATGGTTCCATAGAAGCCATGGGTAGGTAACTCAGAATTACGGCCCCTGCAGCACTCCTCCTGCCTAGCTATGGTCATTTAAAGTTTTCATGGGAATATACTGTGCTAGCCCACATTACTTTAACCTAATCCATCATCTCCCCCACACAGCCCAATTGGAACAACTTATACGAGTAAACTCACAACATATCCCCCATGCTTTCCATGCTTTCCACCTCCCAACTTTACTTACTGGGCTGAAGAGTCCCTTGAGCCGCTGCGGGTCGGGCGTGTGCTTCAGGCCACCCACGCAGCGCGGCCTGCTCATGGCGATCGCCTTGGCCACCGCACTCGCTCCCCGGCTCATCCGCGGCGCCCGTGGCTGCGAGTTTGTCGAAGTGCCTGAGCCGCCGGTGCCTCCCCCGCCGCTCGCTCGGTTCGCCGAAGCGCTGCCGCGTCCTCCGCGGGATCCCCTTCCTCGACCCCGTCCCCGGGTGGGTGTCGGCGTGGCCGTGAGCACCGGCACAGCGCTCGCAGACTCATCTGAAACGTAAAAAGACAATAAGATTGTGGTTAGCCCGGCACGGGGAAGGGAAAATCCACAAGACGCTCGTACCTCCCGAGTGGTCCAGCACACTGTTGTAGGTGTCCTCGTCGTGCGAGTCCACCTGGCTGCCCCCGCTGATGCTCGCGGGTCGCGGCGAGCGCAGCTGCTGGGTGGCCATGATCGAGGAGAAGTCGTTCGGCTGGAATATGACGTCGGGCAGCGGGTCCGACGAGGACAGGATGGTTGTCGGCGGCAGCATCGAGCTGCTCCCGCTGCCGCCCACTCCCGCCTGGGTGCCGGGCGCTCCCGAAGACGTCGACGAGCTGGACGAGCACATGGTCAGATCGATTTGGGCCGCCAAGGCGAAGGCCATGTTGTTGCTGCTGCTGCTATTGTTGTTGTTGTTGTTGTTATTCGACTCCGCCTCGGAGCCGCTGGCAGCGCCAAACTGAGAGAGCGTGGGAGGCGGCGGCGGTGGCGGCAACTGCGCGTTCGCCTTGCTCTGCCGCTTCCTCGTCTTGGGCGTCGGCGGCGGCGGCTGCTGCTGCGACTGGCTGGGCGTCGTTGTGCGCCGCGTGGCCCTCAGCTGGCGGTCACGCCGCGTGGGCGTCTCCAGAGCCCCGGCCGCCTCGTCCTCCGCCAGGGGATTCGTCTCGTTGGGGCCCGCGCCCGGCGTCCCCGCGTCCGTCAGCTGCTCCTGACTGACCATGTCGATGGCCAGACGCTTGCGCAGCAGCTGCACGCGCCGGGAGGTGGTGGCGGGACTGGCGAGGGCGAGGGCGGGATCGGCGGCAGCAATCGGGGTCTGGATGCGCTTGGGCCGGCCCCGCCGCTTCCCAGTGCTCGCGGGCGGGACGGGCGTTGGCGGCAGCTGAAGGGACGTCGCCTGCTCCAGCGGATCCTGCACTTTGCCGCCCTCCGTGGCGTTTAGCTCCGGAAAGGCGCTGCCCACAGTGCCGTTTTGTTCCGGCTGCTGCTGCTGCTGCTGGGCCGCCGGAAACAGGGCGTCCTCCAGCTCCGTGTTGAGGATGCGCTCGTGCTTCTGCTTGCGCGAGCGGTGCGACAGCGGCGCCGCCTGCAGCACAGCCTCCCCGGGGCTGGCATTGCACTTTTTGACGGGCTCGTGGCAGTTTTGCGTTTGCTGGTTGTTCTCGTCGTTGTCCAGCCGCCGCTGCTTGTTCGGCGTGATCTGTGGGGCAAGGAGGCGGTTAGGAAGGCCGAAAGACGCACGAAAACAAGGGGGAGCACTTACGCCGCTGTCGGGAGATTCGTTGCCGGCGCTGCTGGTGCGCTTCAAGTGGTTCTCGTTGTTGTTGTCCATCTCCTGGAGCTCGGCCTCCGCCTTGTGGAGGGCCTGGTGGTGGCGGTGGTTGTTGAGCACCTGCCCGCCCACATGCTGGCCCTCCTGCAGGTAATCGGGCCGCGGACTGCCCTCGGGCGTGTCCAGTATCTCGATGGACTCGATGATCGCCGGCCCGCCGAGCGGTGCCCCCGGCTGCTCGCTCTCCTGGCTGCCCACAGGCAGGGCCTCTCCGTTGCCGGCTCCGAGGGCAGCAACAGGAACCGGAACCGGAAGCGTAACCGGAACCGTAACAGGAACAGGAAGGGGTACCCCGTTGGCCAGCAGGCGCTCCGTCAGCTGGGGATAGCGGCTGGAGTTGCTCTTCGGCGAGGCCGTGGTAAAGCTCTTGGCCGGAGCCGTGAGCTGACTTAGCAGGATGTTGGTGGCGGCAGCGGCGGCGGCGGCAGCAGCGGCGGAGGAGTTGGAGGAGCCGGCCGAGGCGACGCCGCCCTCGAGCCGTCCGGCAAAGTTATTCGCAGGCACATGGGCCGGCGAGGAGCCCGGCGAGGGGGACGAAGTCAGGTCCACCATGTCCACGACGTTGTGCGGCGCCGGCGGCAGCTGGCCGGGATTCGGCTTGCCGGCAATGCCGTTGCTCGGCGGCAGGTTGTGGAACATCTGCGGGTCGTGCTCCTTCGACAGCGACTCGTCGATGTCCATGTCGTCGGAGTTGCGGCGCCCCTCATCCGCGTCCGGGTCGGAGAAGCCGCAGAACTCCTGGCTGCTGCTGTTCGACTCGGCGCCGTTTGTCATGGCAGTTCCGGCCGCGGCTGCGCGTCCAATTCCGGGAGCGTGGCCGTGGGCGTGGGCGTGGGCCAGCTTGGAGGCCGTCGCAGGGAGCTTCTCCTCGAGCACCGCCCGCACCATGCGGTTGGGGGAGCAGAGGTTCTTGATGGTCAGCTTCGGCAGTGGTTGCTTCTCGCTCTGCTCGGACACATCCACCGACACCGCCTTCGTCTTGATGGTCAGCTTGGGTATGCTCTGCGCGTTGCTCAGGTCGTGCTTCATGATCAGCGTGTGCATGTGCTCGCTCCCGCCGCCACTCCCGCTCCCGCTCCCGCTGCTGATGCTGCTGCTGATGCTGCCCCCCGTCTTGATGGTTAACTTTGGTATCTGCTGGTGCGGGTGCTCGTGCTCGGCGCTGTTGATGCTGCTGCTGCTGCTGTTGCTGGTGACGCAGCTGCTGCCGTCCACGGTCGTCTTGATCATCAGCTTCGGCACCGTCTGGACCTCCGCCAGCGAGGACGACGAGGAGGACGATGAGGAGGACGAGGCCGACGAGGAGGAGGCGGAGGCGGGCGAGAGGCTGGACAGGTGCGCGTCGTTCTTGGCGGGCAGGGTGGCGGAGGTGGAGCTCGCGCCGGGGCCGGAGCTGCAGCTGGAGCTGGAGCCGCCACCGGCGGGATTCTCGGGCAGCTTGATGGTCAGCTTGGGCACCACACTGCCCACGCGCTCCTCGTTGGCCGCGCGGATGGTCAGCTTTGGCACTATGTGCGGCGTGCTCCGCGGGTGCTGGTGCTGGACCAGGCTGCTGGCCACCTCGTCCTCGGCGCACGAGGAGGAGCACGACGAGGCGTCCGCGTCGGAGGCGTCCTGCGGCTTGGCCACGGCCCCCTCGCTGCTCGTCAGTTGGATGCGCAGCGGCTCCACGCGCCTCTCGTCGCCGCCGGCCTGAGATTCGTTAGCATTCGAGTTGGGGCCGCTGGCAGAGCTTGCAGAGCTGGCGGAGGCGCTTGCGGACGCCGCGGCGGAGGCCGCGTGCTTCGAGAGCTTCAGGATTATCTTGTGTCCGTCCCGCTCCTCGCCCTTCACGTCGATCGCTGTGGCAGCCATCGCTCCTTCTGCTCCTTCTCCTCCTCCCGTCGAAGATGCTTCTGCTTCTGCTGCTGCTGCTGCTGCTGCGCTGGCTGGTGCTGATGCTGGGGCCTCTGTGGTGCTGCCTGGCGCATCCTGTGGATGGGGGGGCTCTTGCAGTGCCTGTGCTTGCGTCGACGGTTGCTGCTGCTGCGGCTGCTGCGGCGGCGGCGGCGGCGACGCTGTGGTGCTGGTTATATGTCCGGGCTGGTGGTGGTGCTGCTGGCGTCGCTGCTCCGCGCCCTGGTCCTGGTCCTCCTGTTCGATATCGTCCCCGTGATGATCCGCATTCAACGGCTGCTCTCGCTGTGCTGGCGATGACGTGGAGCTCACTCGCTGCTCCTCCTCGCTGTTGTTACTCGCTCCCGCTCCCGATCCCGTTAGCGTTACCGTTCCCGTTGAGCAGGACAATCCGCTGATGCTCGCTGCCTTGGCTGCTGTCGAGGATTCGGCGGCTGCTGCTCTCGTTGTGCTGCTGCTGCTGCTGCTGCTGCTACTGCTGCTGTTGCTGTTGCTGTTGCTGCTGGCGGTGGTTGTGGTGGCTGTGGCCCGTTCGGCGCCCGGTGCTGATCCTGATCCTGATGACGATGTCGCTGCTACCATCTGCTGCTGACGTAAATCATTCATTGCTGTGTCCAGTTGTGCGGAGGCCGTCAGCCTGCAAAGGACAGAGCCTGGTTAGTCGGGGGCAGGACAGGGACGGGATGCGGGATGTGCGGGCAAAGGGTAACGACCTCGCAGGGGGCAACCGGACGAGAACGGGGACGGGGACAGGCCTAATTTTAGCCCTTTTCTGCATTGATCTCCGGCTCAGGGGGAAAAACGCTTTCCAGATTTCCACATTTCCCGATTTCCCAATTTCCCAATTTCTCGTTTCCAGGCCGCAAAAAAACGGGGCAGTCGCGAGCGTGGAAATTGCCGCGCAAACTCCGAGTGAACCGACAATATTTACAACAAATAAGCGCCGAAAACATGCGCACACAGCTGTCGGGAAGCAGACGGGCGGATGGCGGACGGGGAGAGAGAGCGGGCAAGAGCGTGTGAGAGAGAGAGAGAGGCGAGAATGGGGATGGGAAGAGGCAATTCGTGGGAAGCCGCCACGAACTATGGCCTGGTGTGTGCCGCGGTGTGTGTGTGTGTTGGCAACACTGTCGCCGCCGCTGGCACGAAACCCACCACACCGAGGCCCCGAACCCACCACAGTGGCTGCCGCTGCCGCCGCCGCCACCGCCGCCGCCGTACATGGAGAAAATACATACACAAACGACACATGCACAGCAGGCTCTGGCACTGGCACTGGCTCGGACTCGGGCTCGGGCCCAGGAGCTCCTCAATTTCTTAACAAATTCAACATCAACAATGCTCCGCAGAAACAGAATCGGAAACAGAATCCGAATGGGAAGCGGAAGGACAAGCGAGAGCGCAGCAGAGACGGCGACCGCGAGCGAGACGCCGCCGAAGCCCTGACCCAACAACAAGCATGAAACTCACCATGCGGCAAAGTCGTCGGTCAGAGTCAGAGTCGGAGTGAGACAAAGATGGAGTAGATTCCGCTCTGGCCGCCTGTGCCCGTGCCCGTGCCGGTGCCTATGCCTCAGTCCTGGTCGCCTGCTGCAGGGGGGCGAGCAGAGGCGGGCTAAGGCGGCAAAGGGCCGAGGAAACACACATTTTTTCGCTCCAAGTGGGCAACTGAGAATACTGTAGATGCACTCACACTGTTACACATACAATACACTCTCTAGCAGGCGGACCCGCACACATCCAAGACAATCACCAACACAGTCTTAGCCAGAGACACACACATACACACGGATATGAAGACAAAACACGAACGAACACACACACACTGAGAGAGGGGCTGCCGTTGCCGTTGTCCCACTTTCGGTGTATTGGTTCCGTACACTTTTCCACGCACTTTTCACGATTTCGAGACAAGTTTGGACCGTGGTGGCGGGATAGACAGAGCAATCGCTGGCGCAGCAAGGCAACCAAATACGCACTGACACGAATACATACGCAGGGTTGTTCGGCGCGCGTCAAACGTTCTTAGGAATTCATTATTGAACGACAGCTCTGCATCGCCTGTCTGCTTATGTTTTTTCTTTTCGATTCCGATGCCGATGCCGATGGCGATGGCGATGCCGATACTCGATTGACAGTCGCAGGGTTCCGGTGTGCGGCAGTGTTGCGTCTCGCCCGTTATCCAGCACTGGATTGCGCGTATATCGATGCCAGATGCGGGGCTAAATTCCCACCCGTCATTTTTTGAAATGCATATTTATGATTGTTTTCCCTGGTCATTTCCACCTGGAAAATTTCGTGGTGAGCCAGCATGCTGTGGAAACCAAACATCCCGACTTGATTTTATCAAAATAAGTGTGGAATTCAAGTTGCGATAACACCTTGTGCTTCCGATAGGCCTATCGGCCAGCGATGAACGCCAACAGCTTTTCGTGTGGTTTTTAAATGTTTGCCTAGCGCCGCTAAATTTCGCCAAATAAACAAACCAGCCAGCGAACAGCAGAAGGTAACACCCCCCAAGATTTACCAAGAACTCGATGCAAACACATATATGTATCTCGCTAAGGTCACCTGCAACATAAGCCCGCCGGAGTATTCAAGGTAAACAAAAAAAAAACAACAACAACAAAAAATAGAGGAAACACCGCGGGCAGTGCATCCGCGTGGGAGGAAGCTTGCAGCGGGAAAAAGAAGAGGTAGCTGAATTGTAGTGCGCATGTTCCAGCGCCGACCCATGCGCCGCAACCTGACCGACTCAGACGCTGTCAGCAGGCCTGTCCGCACTTGCAATTTTTACCTTGAGCGGAGCGGTTGCGGTTGCGGTTGCAGTTGCAGGCGCTGGGCCTCCCAAAGTTCCCCCCAAAGTTGAGCCTTCTCTGTGTGCGCCCCCGCGCGGTGCTTGTGTCCTTGTGTGCGTGCGTGCGTGCGTTGCCTTGTTTTGTTCGCCTGATCCTTGCGTAGGCAGAGCAGCGCAAAAGCAGGGGAGGCGACCAGCAGAATGTCCTCGAAGGCCTCCGGAGAGGTGGCCGCCGCCGTGGCGAGCTGCAGGCTGGAGAAGCAGCAGCGCCGTCGCCTGGCGGCCTTCGACTTCGACCACACCATTGTGTCGCAGAACACGGACACCGTGGTGCGGGACCTGCTGCCCACGGAGGTGACCAGTGCTCGGGCCCACGAGCTGGTGGAGAACGACTGCTGGACGGAGTACATGGCCGAGGTGTTCCGGCTGCTGCACGAGCAACAGGTGTCCGAGGCCCGCATCCGGGACACCATACGGGGCATCCCGGAGGTGCCCGGGTTCGTGCGCCTCATCAAGCACCTGGCCAAGCGGCTCAACTTCGACCTGATCATCATCAGCGACTCGAACAGCGTCTTCATCGAGGAGTGGCTGCGCGCCCACAACCTGGCCGACTGCTTCGTGGCCGTCTTCACCAACCCGGCCGAGTTCGACGCCTCGGGGCTGCTGCGGGTGCGCGCCCACCACCGCCAGACCGATTGCAAGCTGAGCGCCAGCAACCTGTGCAAGGGCCGCGTCCTCGAGCACTTTGTGATCGAGCAGGACCTGCGGCGCAGCATCCGCTACGACCACGTCTTCTACGTCGGCGACGGCAACAACGACATCTGCCCGGTGCTGCGGCAGCGGGCCTGCGACTTTGCCTGCGCCCGTCACGGCTTCGCCATGGAGAAGCACCTGCTGCGCAACCGCTCCAAGTTGAAGCTGCGCGCCCAGCTGCTGGTGTGGAAGAGCGGCTTCGACCTCATGGAGCAGATGCTGGCCCTGCCGCAGCTGCAGGCCATCGGCCACTTTGACCTCGGGGCCCCCGAGAATCAGGCGGAGCTCGCCCGGCGGGCCTCGGCCGTCGCCGGGCAGACCCAGTCTCCCACTTAGACGGGCTCCCCGGAGCGCCGTGTTTTGTGTTGAGCGGTGTGTGGATTTGGAGACTATGGCTCTATTCTTTTCATACTTTCCTCACGATCTCTCTCCTCTACGCATCGTGAGTCTCTCCTCCTGAACGTACACGACACACATCATGTCATACCACCCCACCCGCCCCCGCCAAGTTAATTGTAGTTTGTAGTTTGTAGTTGGATATGCGTATCGGAGCTTAGTACCTGCGAGCTAAATGAGTAGCGGGATGTTTTTGCGTCAATCGTACGAGCGATCTTTTCCGCGCGCATGTGTTTACAACCCCCCTAATTGTACTCGTAATTGTAATAGTAATCGTAATTGTAACTGTAACTGTATTGCATTGCATTGTTGTAATTAATCACAGCTGTATAAGTGTGCCCATATTTATGTGTATATTAAAAGCATTTTTGAACCTGTGTGTTACCGTTACTGCAGCCGTTTGTCTTATTATTGCGGGAGCAGGATCTGAAGCAGGGTGGGGAAGGGGAGGGGAGTGCATCTCCCAGCCAGAGCTCTCCCGAATTAGAGCGAGACGGCTGCCAGACCCGGGCCTGTGTGCGAGCGGGAAAGGGCGAGGATGGCATCGGCAAAGTGCGCATTAATTTGCAGTTGCCGTTTGCGCTTTTTGCGTTGCATTCACGTAAAAGCTCCTGCCCGGGCCACCTGTTCAGTGTTCCAAGGAAAACAAGCTCCCTCCACACACGCACACGCACACGCACACGCATGCACAAATCGCGCATGCACAAATCAATAACCAAGCATCGCTCCGGTGGTACTTCTGACTCTTTTTGGCTTTATTTACTTGGTAAATTACAAGCTATCAGTGAAGGGGTCTTAGCTTTAACGACTATCGTTACTTCGTTACTCAGTATGCTACATCGTTGCTTAGGCCGGACACAGGCAACCGCGTGCAATCTTATTATCCGTGTTGTCCGGTCGGCTAGTTACTAGGTGGTAGTGGTTGTGGTTGTGTTAGTGGTTGTGGTTGTGGATGTGCATGTGGTTGTGGTTGTGGTAGTGGTAATGGTAGTGGTAGGGGTAGTGGTACGTGATAGGGGTAGTGATACATGGGGCAGTTGTCTGATGGGGGCCTAAGCAATACTGGAGGGTACCCCTGGCTCTAGGAGCCCAGGGGCGGCATTCCCAGCTGCTGGGGAGCCACGCCAAGCTCCAGGTTCTTCAGCAGCATCTGGAGCCACTGCTTGGTGGACTTGTCGTCCTGCAGGCACAGCGCGAACGTCCCGTTGCGCAGCTCGTCGGGCAGGCACTGGCCCAGGGCCTTACGGGCGCTGTCAAAGGGGAAAAGAGAAAAAGAGGAGTGAGCTGGTAGTTCTGGCTGCGACTGGGCCCTTCAACCTACCGAGTGTTGTCCGAAAGGCGCAAATAGCAGCGCACAACGTGCTTCAGCAGACGGGCGCACGGGTCCTTGGCCAGCTGGATGACCATCTTGCCCTGAAATGAGGAATCGCGTTAGGCAGGCACAAGGCGGGACGCAGGCACACCTACCAGGGTGATGGCCACATGCGAGAAGCGCTCGTAGGTCTGACAGATGTAGGAGAGGCCAGACTCGTCGAGCAAAATCTTCTGGATGATGAAGGTGGCAACGGTCTTGCTCAGTTCGGAGCCGCTGTCCATGATGCTCAGGCACAGGGGCACTATCTCGGTGGTCAGCAGGAAGGTGATGACCTCCTGCTCGTCGGTCTGAGCTCGGCGAGGAATCAAGGGGAATCAAGTTAATTGCGGAACAAGGGGAGGTTGGGGGGCTACGTACCTTGACGAGAGCGCCAATCACGCCCAGACTGGTCAGGCGCAAGTACTCGAATGGACGAGTCTTCGAAGTGGTCGATAGGAATGGATACAAGTAGAGCGGAATCTGGGCCTGCAGAAAGGCGGTACGCGTCTCCGGGTGCGAGGCGACGCACTGGAGCAAGGCCAGGGCGTTGCAGACGCGATTCGACTGGTGGGCCGTGAGGGTCGGCGGAGTGATCGACGGATAAATGTTGACGATCTCCTGCAGGAGGGCGCAGGCAGTGCCGAAGCTGTTCCACAGCATCGGGGCCAGGTCGGTCTCGCGCTTCTTGCTCAGCTCGAGCAGGGCGGCCTCACGGGTGTCCGGGTGAGCCAGCTCATTGATCCATTGATACACCTGTCAAGTCGGGAACGTGTCACAAGGGCAGCTCCAAAAAGTGCCAGTCACTCTGTTTCACATTACCTTCTCCTGCTCGCTTTGCTGCTGCTGCTGCTGCTGTTGTTGCTGCTGCTGCTGCTGCTGCTGGGTCATGAGGGGAGTGGGTTGGGCGCTCATGCTCAAAGAGAAGATTCTATGTTCGGCTTGCAAGGACTCGGCTGGGGATCACTTTCGCCGCGGTTATAGCTCGCTCGGATGGTCTCGCAAACGCTGAGGGTGGTGCTTAAGTTCCAACAAAGGTTCCGAAGACACGGGGCAAAGACAGACTCGCTTTCGGGGACTGGTATTCGTTTCGATCGAACGTCGGAAAAAAGTGAAGCAGATTGAGCAGTTGTAGTGCCGATTAGGTATGTGCCATCAGCGACGCTTTGCCAGTGTGACCAGAATTGGCTCTATCGAAACTATCGCCACTATCGCACCTATCGCGGCTCACCGCTAGCCACGAATATTTTATGCGAAAGTCCCCAGAAACGAATGCCGCGAAACATAATGCTCTGCCCAGTGTGACCAGCATCGGCACTATCGCGGCTCGCCACTAATATTTTACATATATATTGCCGCAAATATTTTAAGCGAAATTCGACAGAAACGAATGCCGCGATATATAATACTGTTGCCAGTGTGATCAGCATCGCCACTATTGCAGCTATAGCGGCTCGCCGCTAGCCGCGAAAATTTTACATATATGTACATATATTATCCGAATATTTTAAGCGAAATTCGCCAGAAACAAATGCCGCGAAACATAATTCTCTGGCCAGGGTGACCAGCACCGGCACCATCGTAACTATTGCGGCTAGCCGCGAAAATTTTACATATATTTCCGCAAATATTTTAAGCGAAATTCGACAGAAACAAATGCCGCGAAACATAATGCTACATATATGATGGCATAGGCCATACGGCAAAAATGAAGTTTGCGGCGGAAAGCCCAAAAATATCTTTGAACCCCCAATAGACCCTTTAGTTTCACTTACCGTACGTTTTTTGCAACCGGGGAGGGCACTGGCGATATTATTCAAGCGAGAAAACTTGCAGAAAACTCCGAACACTGACGAAATGATTTTTGCGAGAAAACTTGCAGAGAACTCCAAGCACTTCGAACACTCGTATTCACCAATTGGTTGCAACTGACGGCTGTCAAAAATTACCCCGCCGGGTGGCAACGCCGCCACCAAAGCAACCCTGCGGCTGACATTCTGACGTGGAACTGTCAACGAACACGAATCACGAAAGCCGACGCGGCAGCGAACGAAAGTGCCTCATTCGAGTGGAAATTTTCAATTGGTTCAGAGGTGTGTGTCTCGCTCTTCAAAACGCTCCCTTAGAGCGAAGGTTTTTAAGTTCAATTAAAACACTTGACCCGCAAAAACCCGTACCCGTACCCGCTCCCGTGCCCTGCCAAGAGCCATCTTCCCAGCGCCAGCAATGTTTCCCGCAACTTTTTCCCCGACTTTCACGGTCCGCCTTCGACTTGTTTGTTTAATTACTCGGCGGGGCTGATTAAACAAAACACCTGACGGGCCTGGCAAGCTGTTAAACCTGTAGAAGATGCTTCCCGGCAGCCCTCGGCAGGTGCCAGCCCTTGGAGCGCCTCGCAGGAGCCCTCCCCGGGGCCGGGAATCGAGAAAACACGAAACGCATTTCACTTGTGACGTCGACGGCGCTGCCACGTCGGCCGTGTTGTGGTCGTTCCCCCTTCCACAGTCCCACAACCCACACCCCTGCACTACCGTACGTGCTAACTTACGTGGTAACTCTCTCTCTCTCTCGTTGCAGTCCCTTCTTACCTTTTTCGACCAGACATGGACAAGGTTGTAAAGTTCGCCGAGCCCGGACGCGTGTTCGCCAAGGACTCGATCCGTTTGGTGAAGCGCTGCACGAAGCCGGACCGCAAGGAGTTCCAGAAGATCGCCATTGCCACCGCCATCGGCTTCTGCATCATGGGCTTCATCGGGTTCTTCGTCAAGCTGATACACATCCCCATCAACAACATCATCGTGGGCTCCTAGGCCGCCCCCGCCCTCGCCCCCGGAGGCAACCGATTTTTTTTTCGCTTAGTTACAACCATTTTATCTATAGAAGCAACGAGGGTGGGCGGAGAGGAGGACCTAGGTGCATTCAGCGAATGTCTACGGCAGTTTCATACACCCCCCATGCACGTGCAAGCGACAGCAATCGTTCAAAATTCCATTCATAACTCAGTGTTGAAGTGCATGAACACACGTTAGCGGATAAGTCCCACATGTCTTTAGATCAGAGCATAATAAATGTCAACCCGAGATTTTCAACATTTTCAACTTTTATTTACACAACGGTACTCCTGGTGGAGCTGATTAAATAATAGAAAAAAAGAGTCTCCTTCGCATGCAGTCCGACCGTTACAAGTGTGTCCTCGATTGCAGACAAATCTTGACTTGTTGACGGTTTGGGTTTCTTTTCAGTGCAAAAGATTCCTCTGCGGGCGGCCGAAATGACTCAGTGGGTAAATTGAATATGATTGAAGATATAAGGGTAAGGTATGAAGATTTAAGATGTAAAAAATAAGTCCCCTTAGGGGTAAAAGATCACAAACTCTACTTCTCGTCGAGCCATTGGAGACGTGCTGTTTTTGTAAAACATTACATCTCCTGTGTGGTTATAATGTTCGGTGGTTCTGATGTTTTGTGGTTCTGATGTTAAGTGAATATGATGATCTTAGATATAAGGGTTAAGATATGAAGACTTAACATGTAAAAAAGAAGTCCCCTTATGGGAAAAGATCGCTGAATTCTTAAAAACTATACTTCTCATCGAGCTTTGGAGATGTGCTCTGTTTTTGTAAGACATTACATCTCCTGTGTGGTTCTGATGTTCTGTGGTTCTGATGTTCTTTGGTTCTGATGTTGAGTGGANTAAAAACTATACTTCTCATCGAGCTTTGGAGATGTGCTCTGTTTTCGTAAGACATTCTCCTGTGTGGTTCTAATGTTCTCTGGTTCTGATGTTCTGTGGTTCTGATGTTAGGTGAATATGATGATTTTAGATATAAGGGTTATGATATGAAGACTTAACATGTAAAAAAGAAGTCCCCTTACGGGAAAAGATCGCTGAATTCTTAAAAACTATACTTCTCATCGAGCTTTGGAGATGTGCTCTGTTTTTGTAAGACATTACATCTTCTGTGGTTCTGATGTTCTGTGGTTCTGATGTTCTTTGGTTCTGATGTTGAGTGGAAATAATGACTTAAGATATAGGGGTTAAGATATGAAGACTTAAGATTTAAGATAAAAGTCCCCTTATGGGAAATGATCGCTTCTCGTCGAGCCTCTGTATGTGTGCTATGTGGTTCTGATGTTCTGTTTTTAGTAACGAAACGTTTCTTCTCTTGGTGGTCAAAATTTCTTCATCATAAATGGATTGAAGATACAAAACTAAATCAAATAAACTTCACTTTTCCTCCATTAACAATTCTCAAGTGGATTACTAATCCTGAGTGCTTGTGGGGGTTTTTTTTGTAGTACTAAACGATTCCTTATTGGTAAATGTCTCAAAGATAGAAAAAAAAAAAATCCACAAACTCTGATCTGGCTTCTAAACAAATTACATCTCCTTGGTGGTTCAGTTTTTCGAATAGAAATGAAAGATAGAAAAGCCAATGAGCCAATATGTCACCGATTTACTTAGAAACATTACTACTCGTAACGCCGTGAACCGGCTTCCAACAAATTAGTGAGTTTCTCTCCAGTCAGCGCGGCGAAAGGCGTCCTTCAGGGCAGCGACCTTCGACTCGAAATTGTGCTCCATGCGATTGCGGCGATACATGAACGCACTAATCTTCATAACGCTGCAAATAACGTCCTGGAGAACAAAAGAGATGCATTACGATTTCACCCATGATTGGGGGCTGATCCCTAGACTCTTACATATCCGAAGTCGAAACCGAAGCGCTCCCCATCCTCGATGACGTGCGCGAAGCCATGCTGCATGCCAAAGTTGACCCAGACGTAGGGCAGGCCCGCCGGAATGGCCGAGCGCAGCGGTTTCTTGTCGTCGATCGCTATGAGCTGCTTGTTGATGGCCCACTGCTTCTCCGACTCCTCGATGGCCTTCCTGAAGAAGCAGCGCGCCTCCTCCATCTTATCGATGGGAATAGGAATACACTGCAGTATGAGGTGGCTCTGCTTGCGGAGCTTGTTGGCTACCTCTAGGAATATCACAGATTCTTGGCGGACGCCGAAGACGCGCAAGAGCGCGCCGCGGAAGTTGTTCAGCTCCTTCCAGGCGTCCTCGTCCAGCTGCCTGCAGCAGGAGACGTGATGCATTGTGCTCAACTGGCAGTGGCCGGGGCGGAGGCCAACGAACCAGGGAATGCTCAGGTACATGTGCTCGGCCATCGACACCAGCAGTTTCTTGTTAAAGCGCTTCGAGTCGAGGCATAAATTGCAGTCCTCCAGCATCTGGTGCTCACGCACGGCCTTCTGCATCTCCCGCTTGATCGCGCCATCGGACGAGGTGAACTTGCGCGCGCTGTCCGCGAATATGTCCTCGAGATCGTCGTTGGGGTTCTTGTGCTTGGCCACTATCTCGGCGAACTGCTTGTCCGACTCCGCTGCCGTGGTCATCTTCTCGCGCACGAACTGCGGGGATAAAAATTGCTTAATGATCGAGGGGCTTACCATCTCTTGATTTCGGCTTACCATCTCCTTGATGTCGAAGCGATCGTCGTCGGCGAAGTAGCGCGTGCGCTGGCCGCCCTCGTGGGTCTCAACCCTGGCGCCCTTTTTGCCGCCCTTGCGTCCCTTGCGCGCCTCGCCCTCGCCCTCGCCCTCGGCCTCGCCCCCGCCCTCGGCGTGCATCGTCAGGGGGCGAACGTTACCCTTCGCATCGGTCGTGGTGAGCACCACGTGCTCCTCGACCTCCGCCGGCTTTCCCTTGCCCCCGCTCTCAGGTACCTTGGCGGCAGGGCTCTCCATCAACGCACGCGCCTCCTCAAGCTGCTGCTTCAGCTTCGCGGCCAGCTCCATGTTGCCCTTAAGCTCTGCGCGCATGACCTTGGCGGCCAGCTGGTTGAGCTGCTCTTTGGTAGGGCGCACGGCGGCGGGACCCTTCTGCGGGGCCTCCCCTTCGGCATTAAGATTTGGCATATCCATCGCAATCTCATTGACCTTGGTCTTTGTGAGCTGGGTCATCATTTCCTGGGCCCTGGTCTTGTTCGCGCCCTTCTTCTTGTCGTCCGCGCCCGGCATGAACATGTCGAGCAGGTTGGAGCCCGTCATGTAGCGATTCTTCACGCCGCGGCGCTGGTCCGACTTGCGCTCTGGGTGCGTCTCCTCTGCTGGCTGAGACTTGCGCCAGCCCTTCGAGGCGGTGCTGGGACCGGGGCGAGCAACGTCCTCGTCGGTGTCGGTGTCGGTGCCCGAGCCGGCGGCGGCGGGCTTCTGGGAGCCGGGCAGGCCGGTGCCGTTGCTCTTCCAGTAGGGATTCAGCTCGCGGCCGCTCGTGGCCGGGTCGTAGGCCTCGATCTGCTGGCCCCGCTCGTTGGGCTTGGGCGGCTGCTTGCGCTCCTTCGCGAACGTCTTCAGCTGCAGCGACTCGCCGGTCATCCAGCTATCGCGCACATCCAACGCCTTGGGGATCTCCGCCTTCTCAATCCAGTCTTCCAGGCGGGAGCGGCGCTTCTTGGTCTTCTTCTTGGGACGCTTGCGCTTCCGGTCCTCGTTCGAGGAGGAACTAGAGCTCGAGGAAGAGCTGGATCTGGACCTGGACCTGCCAGAGCTAGCGCTAGCGCTAGCGCTGTCGCTGCTGCTACTGCTACTCCTACTCCTACTCCTACTGCTACTGCTACTGCTACTGCTGCTGCTGCTGCTGCTGCTGCGACGCTTCATGCGCTTCCATTTAGATAATTCGCGCTTGCGGGCCTGATAGTCACTATCGGTCTCGCTGTCTCCAGAGCTGCTCGAGCTCAAGCGCCTCTTGCCCCCCTTGCACTTCTTGTGCGACGCCTTCCTGGCCTTGAGGTGCGCCTTGGAGGAGTTGGACTTGCGGTGGCGCTTCTTAAGCTTCGCGTCCTTTGCGGAGCGCTTCAAGCGCCCAGCCTGCTTGGCGCCAATATCGCCAAGGGGTTCGCGCGGGGCGAGCTGCCCCTGTTCACGATCCCCAGCGTCGTTCTGGGCGGGATTCATCTTCCTTCTTATTGTCTAGTTCGGAGAAGTCAATTCCAAACGGAGTGTGAAGAGTGGCTTGGATAGCGTCCCTTATATGGCACCAAATTCAGGCAATTTCTGTTGAAAAGCGTGGTCAGCTCGGCCTTAGAGCTAAAAAAAAAGAAGCTGGGATAAATACCTGGCACTTCCCACTTGGTCTTGCGGTAGGAGAGATCCTTTCGGTTGAGAGCTCTGTTTCGGTGACTTCTCTGCGTCGGCTTCAGACACTTTCAACTTTCAACAAGAATTAGTCTGGGGAACTCCCGTCACTTCTGCAAAAAGTGCCGGTTGCGTTAGCGTCCCCCGATAAGTGAGTGAAGACGATAAAAAGTTCTGCGGTAGTGATGGCAGGTTGCGCGATAGCAGCACGTGCAGCGGTGTTGCCAACTTAACTTGCTCCAATGCACCAACCTTATTAAAAAAAAAATTATTTATGTCAAGCGCAGTTTCACTACCGCAGACTGAAAATTTCTACAAAGTCCCTAATATGGTGCCAAATTCTAGCAATTTCTAGCAAAATCGTGGTCAGCTCGGACTTAGAGCTAAAAAAAAAAATTATGCTGGGATAAATACCTGGCACTTCCCACTTGTCTTGCAGTATAGAGATCCTTTCCTTTAAGAGCTACGTTTAGGTCGCCTCTCTGCGCCGGCTTCAGAAATTTTCAACTTTTGGGAACTCCCGCTACTTTTGCAAAAGGTGCCGGTTTGTCTAGCGTCCACCGATAGGTGACTGAAGTGATGCGGTAGTGATGGCAGGTTGTGCGATAGCAGACCGTGCAGCGGTGTTGCCAACTTGACTTGCGTCAATGCACCAACCTTATTAAAAAAAAATAATTTATGTCAAGCGCAGTTGAACTACCGCAGACTGACAATTTCTACAAAGCCCCTAATATGGTGCCAAATTCTAGCAATTTCTAGCAAAAAGCGTGGTCAGCTCGGCCTTAGAGCTAAAAAAAAAAATTATGCGGGGATAAATACCTGGCACTTCCCACTTTGTCTTGCAGTATAGAGATCCTTTCCGTTAAGAGCTACGTTTAGGTCGCCTCTCTGCGCCGGCTTCAGAAATTTTCAACTTTTGGGAACTCCCGCTACTTTTGCAAAAGGTGCCGGTTTGTCTAGCGTCCACCGATAGGTGACTGAAGTGATGCGGTAGTGATGGCAGGTTGTGCGATAGCAGACCGTGCAGCGGTGTTGCCAACTTGACTTGCGTCAATGCACCAACCTTATTTAAGTGAATTATTTATGTCAAGCGCAGTTGAACTACCGCTGACTGACAATTTCTACAAAGCCCCTAATATGGTGCCAAATTCTAGCAATTCCTAGCGAAAAGCATGGTCAGCTCGGCCTTAGAGCTAAAAAAAAAATTATGCTGGGATAAATACCTGGCACTTCCCACTTTGTCTTGCAGTATAGAGATCCTTTCCGCTAAGAGCTACGTTTAGGTCGCCTCTCTGCGCCGGCTTCAGAAATTTTCAACTTTTGGGAACTCCCGCTACTTTTGCAAAAGGTGCCGGTTTGTCTAGCGTCCACCGATAAGTGGCAGAAGTGCTGCGGTAGTGATGGCAGGTAGTGCGATAACAGTATGTGCAGCGGTGTTGCCAACTTGACTTGCGTCAATGCACCAACCTTATTTAAGTGAATTATTTATGTCAAGCGCAGTTGAACTACCGCTGACTGACAATTTCTACAAAGCCCCTAATACGGTGCCAAATTCTAGCAATTTCTAGCGAAAAGCGTGGTCAGCTCGGCCTTAGAGCTAAAAAAAAATTATGCTGGGATAAATACCTGGCACTTTCCACTTTGTCTTGCAGTATAGAGATCCTTTCCGCTAAGAGCTACGTTTAGGTCGCCTCTCTGCGCCGGCTTCAGAAATTTTCAACTTTTGGGAACTCCCGCTACTTTTGCAAAAGGTGCCGGTTTGTCTAGCGTCCACCGATAGGTGACTGAAGTGATGCGGTAGTGATGGCAGGTTGTGCGATAGCAGACCGTGCAGCGGTGTTGCCAACTTGACTTGCGTCAATGCACCAACCTTATTTAAGTGAATTATTTATGTCAAGCGCAGTTGAACTACCGCTGACTGACAATTTCTACAAAGCTCCTAATATGGTGCCAAATTCTAGCAATTTCTAGCAAAAAGCGTGGTCAGCTCGGCCTTAGAGCTAAAAAAAAAAAATTATGCTGGGATAAATACCTGGCACTTTCCACTTTGTCTTGCAGTATAGAGATCGTTTCCGTTAAGAGCTACGTTTAGGTCGCCTCTCTGCGCCGGCTTCAGAAATTTTCAACTTTTGGGAACTCCCGCTACTTTTGCAAAAGGTGCCGGTTTGTCTAGCGTCCACCGATAGGTGACTGAAGTGATGCGGTAGTGATGGCAGGTTGTGCGATAGCAGACCGTGCAGCGGTGTTGCCAACTTGACTTGCGTCAATGCACCAACCTTATTTAAGTGAATTATTTATGTCAAGCGCAGTTTTACTACCGCTGACTGACAATTTCTACAAAGCCCCTAATATGGTGCCAAATTCTAGCAATTTCTATCGAAAAGCGTGGTCAGCTCGGCCTTAGAGCTAAAAAAAAAAATTATGCGGGGATAAATACCTGGCACTTCCCACTTTGTCTTGCAGTATAGAGATCGTTTCCGTTAAGAGCTACGTTTAGGTCGCCTCTCTGCGCCGGCTTCAGAAATTTTCAACTTTTGGGAACTCCCGCTACTTTTGCAAAAGGTGCCGGTTTGTCTAGCGTCCACCGATAAGTGACTGAAGTGATGCGGTAGTGATGGCAGGTTGTGCGATAGCAGCACGTGCAGCGGTGTTGCCAACTTGACTTGCGTCAATGCACCAACCTTATTTAAGTAAATTATTTATGTCAAGCGCAGTTGAACTACCGCAGACTGACAATTTCTACAAAGCCCCTAATATGGTGCCAAATTCTAGCAATTCCTAGCGAAAAGCGTGGTCAGCTCGGCCTTAGAGCTAAAAAAAAAAATTATGCTGGGATAAATACCTGGTACTTCTCACTTTGTCTTGCAGTCGAAAGATCCTTTTCGTTAAGAGCTACGTTTAGGTCGCCTCTCTGCGCCGGCTTCAGAAATTTTCAACTTTTGGGAACTCCCGCTACTTTTGCAAAAGGTGCCGGTTTGTCTAGCGTCCACCGATAAGTGACTGAAGTGATGCGGTAGTGATGGCAGGTAGTGCGATAACAGTATGTGCAGCGGTGTTGCCAACTTGATTTCCGTCAATGCACTCACCCTATTCAAATATGAATTATTTACATTTATAAAGCGCAATTGGTCTACCGCATACTGATAAGTTTTACGAAATCCCAATTGGATGATTTGTCCGCCTCCATCGCCAACTGAACCAGCCCGATAACAGGTGCGCAATGATGCCAGCCTGTTTCGAATTCTAGTCGGTTTTTGCATATGCATTCCTCGCGTTTAAGTGTGCAACTAATGTAGGTAGAGCGCAGTCGGATTGTCGCAGTCTGACTAGTTTGGGGCACGCCTGATTAGCTCCTTAATCCACCGCCACCCAGGCGCGAGCTCACCCAAACCGATAACAGGTGGTGCGGCGGCGTTGCCAGGCCGCTTCAAAATTCCTGTGCTGGCCTTGTATACAATTCCCGCTTTAGTATTTATTTATTTGGGTAAAGCGCAGTCGGGCCGCCGCAGACATGCCCATCTACGAGAGCGTCATGCAGGAGAAGCCTCCCATCGTGCTGGACATCGGCACCGCCTACACCAAGTAAGCAGAACCCCCAAGCCCGCTCCCTGGGAGACACAGATGATATCATCGCTGGCGTCTCCGCCTCTGTTGTTGTTTGCAGGCTGGGCTTTGCGGCGGAGCCCTATCCGCGCAAGATCATGCCCACGCAGGTGGTGCTCACCACGACGGGCGCCACCAAGCCGCTCCTCGACTACGCCACCCCCGAGCAGCTCTACGACCAGCTGGTGGACTTCCTGCAGTCCATTTTCTTCAAGTGAGTGCCCCCGCCCGTTGTCCGTTGCCCGTTACCCGTTGTCCGTTGCCCGTTACCCGTTGCTCATGCCGCCAGATTAACCGTAACGCACCCTCTCTCTCTCTCTCTCCCTCTCTCTCCCTCCCGAAAGGAACCTGCTGGTGAGCCCCAAGGAGCGCAAGTTCGTGGTGGTGGAGAACGTGTTCGGGCCCAGCGTCCTCAGGGAGACCCTGGCCCGCGTGCTCTTCGTACACTTCGACGTCGCCTCGGTGCTGTTCGTCCCCGTTCACCTGATCGCCCTCTCCACGCTGGCCGTGCCCACCGCCCTGGTGGTGGACATCGGCTACAGCGAGACGAGCGTGATGCCCGTCTTCAGCGGCGTGCAGATCATGTCCGCCTTCAGGGACCAGAGCTACGGCGGCCGGGCCGTGCACGCGGAGATCAAGCGCCAGATGCTGGCGGCGGGCGTCAAGGAGGGCCTGCTCAGCGAGTCCGTGCTGGAGGACATCAAGGTGCGCACCTGCTTCGTCAACACCTTCGAGCGCGCCCAGAGCACTGCGAGCGGTGAGGAGAAGCCGCAGCCGCCGCCGGACGTGGACTACATCGTGAGCGAGCACGACGCGGTGGTGCGGGTGCCGGGCAGGCTGCGCGAGAGCGTTTACGAGATCATGTTCGAGGCCAGCATGGAGCGGGACAGCCTGCCGCACCTCGTCCTGGGCTCCATACTCGACTGCCCGCTGGACGTGAGGCGGGCGCTGGTGGAGAGCGTGTTCCTCGTGGGCGGCGGCGCGATGGTGCCCGGCCTGACCGCTCGCCTGCGCAAGGAGCTGCAGCACCTGCTGGCCACCGATAAGCTCTACAAGGAGCGCTTCCACGGGGAGCTGCAGTTCAAGTTCTACAGCGGCGTGGGCCAGCAGAACTTCAGCGCCTGGCTGGGCGGCTCCCTCTGCGGGGCCACCGACCTCATCCAGACGCGCTCGCTGGCCAAGGAGAACTACCTGAAGAGCGAGCACGTGCCCGACTGGAGCAACCTGTGCGACAACCGTCACACGGGATCGTAGGGTAGCAACCTGAGGGACAGAGGAAGCGGGACCGACCCGATTCAAGCACCAGGCACACTACCCGTATTACTTATTTATTTAGCTTGATTCGGACTCTAGTACATAAGCCTAAAGTGAACTGCATGTGTAAATTAATAGTAAATACATTTTATGAAACGCTTGAAGCCTGAACAATCGCCGATTATTGTCGATAACAATGTCGATAAGCTGCCGGGTCTGAATGGCGATGAATGGCTAAGGAAGAAGTCTCGGTTTCCGCTTGAGTTTGTAAATTTATTTCAAATTTATTAGCTTATTTCGATTTGTGTGTGTTTGCGGGCCTCTCTTCCGCTTCGATTTCATTTAGTCATAAATATGGGGGGCTGTGGGTAGTGGATTAGGGGGGCTGCACTTTGCACAATTCTTAGAATCCCGATGTGATATATTCTCAATATTTCTGCTTCTTCGATTGCTAGAGGATTGGTAGTGGGAAGGGAAGGGAAGGTAAGGAAAGGTAAGGTAGGGGAAGGGAAGGGCGAAGGTAAATGGGATGCTTCATATACAGATCGATGTATTATATAATAATAACTCGTATTCTCTCGTGTTTTTCTCTTGCCTACCAACTAAGCCTAAGCGTAATTTCAGAAATGTTCTTCTTCATCTTCATCTTCATCTTCAACTTCTTCCATGGATAGAATAGGTGTTCTCGGACATATACACAGCTAGGTAAGGTATATGCACTATATATATAAATTACAGTATGCATCCGCATAGGTAACTATACAAAACAGGGGCTCAAATCATTAAAACTCCATAATTAACTATAAATGTATACAAAAAAAAATAGAGCTGCAAGAAGGAGTTGCTGCTGCTGCCGGGTTTCTCTGGGTTTCACGGGGTTTTCTCGCAGGTTCGAGGGCAGGAGGAAGGAGTGGTAGAGTGGTGGAGTGGAGGAGTGGAGGAACGAGGAGCGCAGCTAGGAGCCGCTTCCAGGCGCGCTGGCGGGGGGTTTCGAGTATTGCGGGCGGGGCAAACTAGTTCAACAAATTCCGAATAATAAATAACAAAGCAGTAACAAGTCACAAGTCGCCACTCGATCCGGGAGCTGCACGGGAGGCGGAGAGGTGGGTGGTTCATTGCCTGGGGGGGAGACTTAAAACTATCGTTACTTGTGGCCATTAAATTTAGTTTCGTATAATAAATAAATATATCGGATGCTCAAGAACTGGCACGGCGTGGAATCGGCAAACAGGGAACTGCAACTGCAACGGCAACTGCAACTGCTGCAGCAACTGCGGCTGTGGTTGTGGTTGTGATTGTGGTTGTGGAAGGCGGGGCTTCTGTGGTCCATCGTCGGGCTGGCTGCCTCGCTGGCTTGCTGGCTTGCTGGCTGGCTGGCTGGCTGGCTGGCTCTCGTGGTCTTGGCTAGTTTACAATTACTTTAAGTTCAGTCGTCGCTAGTTTGGCAGCTAAGGTGGCCTCCGGCTCAATCGCAAGCTGATCACTGGTACTGCAGTCGTTGTCCTCCTCCTCATCCTTCTCCTCTTCCTCTTCCTCCTTCTGCATCTCCTTCTCCTCCTCATCCTCCTTATCCTCCTTCTGGACGCTGCTGGCCGCCGCCGCCTCCTTCGCCTCTGCTTCGGTTTTGCTGCCGCTACCGCTGCCGCTTTCGTTTCGTGTGCCTCTTCGTGCGTCGAGCCTCCGGAGAGTGGGCAGGGCAGTGGCTGTCACTTCTCCGGGCCAAAGAGACGTGCCAGGCTGGCGTTCTGGTTGCTGTCCATGATGTCGGACATGCCCACCGAGCCGGCCTTCGCCTTGTGCGACTGCATCGGCGGCAGGTTGGCGATCTGCACCTCGTGCCGGAAGAGCTGGTTCACGCTGCGGCCCACCAGCTGGGCGGTGAGCTTCTTGAAGAGGTCCTTCTTGGCCCGGTCCACCTTGTTGCCCTTGACGGGCGCCACGGCGACCTTCTCGTCGAACTTCTGGATGTCGGCCGCGTTCACGCTCGGTATGTGCTGCAGCAGGTCGCTGAGGATGGGGAACTGCGGCCGCAGCAGCTCGTAGAACTGCACCCCGAGCGTGATCAGGCCCGACTGGTTGGCCTCGTGCTGCCCGTGCACCTGCATGCCCTGCAGCACCGCCGTGAACGCCGTCACCGCCTTGTTCTCGTCCATCAGCTGCTCGGCGGCCAGGAAGCGCATCACCGGGGCCGCTATGTTCACCGCCTTCATGCTGCACATGCCGTCGTTCCAGGCGATCGCCTTCAGCAGCGTCATCAGCACGTAGTTCCCGATCAGCCCGTTGCGCAGCAGCTTGCCGCCCAGGTCGCTCACAATGTCCGAGAGCAGGGCCGACTGGCTGGCCCGCGACTGCGGCACGCTGTCCATCGAGTGCTCCTCGTTCTCCATCGCCACGGCGCTGCTGTTCGCATTCGCGTTCGCGTTCGCCCCGCCGGCCACATGGTCCGCCCCGATCTGCCCGCCCACCAGCGCTATCTTCAGCACGTCCAGGTACTCGCGCGTCAGCGTCCGGTTCAGCTGGTCCTCGAGCACCTCCTGCGTGTCGTTCACCTCCCCGTTGAGCTGGCCGCTCTCGTACAGCGAGGCGATGTAGAGCCAGCGGCGCGAGAGGCGCTCGCACATGAGCGGCGCCAGGTGGGCGAACAGCGGCACCAGCACCCCGTCGTAGAAGGCCGGCGGGCAGGAGTAGACGAACGGCTTGAAGAACACCCGGATGATGGGCCGCAGGCGGTAGTCGGGCACCACGTCCAGGCGGGCGAACACGTTCGTCACCAGGGCGTCGGAGAGGCCCATCAGCTGGTAGAGATCGCGGCCGAGCGAGGGCCCGGCGGAGCCCATCAGGTGGTAGCATCCCTCGGTGATCATCATCATGAACGTCTGCATCTTCTCGAAGGCCGACGGCTCGCTGCGAATGGTGGTGTCGAGGGGGTCGGCGGGCAGGGCGCAGATGCCCATCAGCAGCTTCTTCTCGTGCTCGAGCATGCCGTGGATGCCGCGATAGCCCTCGGAGAGGGCGGCCAGCGCCTCGGGGGCGAACAGCTCGTTGAGCACGCGCATCAGGCCGAGGACGTGCGAGAGCAGCGGCACCACGTGCTTGGTGGCCGGGTTGCGGCAGATGGGGTTGCCCAGCTCCGTGCAGCCGATGACGAAGCCGCCGCGCTGGGCGCGGTCCGGGTCGTCCGGCCAGGTGCAGCGCTTCACCACGCCGAGGACGACGTGCAGGGCGTCGAGGAGGCGGGAGCGATTGGCCAGCGCGACGTCGCCCTCGACGGCGAAGATGGGCGGCTTGTCGAGGCCCACGAAGCGCATAAAGTCGATGGGGGACTTGAGGGCCTCGCCGAAGGTGTGCCACTCGTTGCGCTTCGCCTGGATGATGTGCTCGACGAAGAGCGTCTGGCGCTCAAAGTCGCCAAAGTGGTTCGAGATGAGGATGAGCGCCTCCTGCAGCGTGGTCCGCATCAGCCGGCACAGCTGGTGCTGGCCGGGCTCCTTGAGCAGCAGCTCGACATGGCCGCTGATCTGGTCGAAGACGGGCAGCAGCAGCAGCGGATACTTGTGGGCCAGCTTGACCAGCAGGGAGGCCGCGTGGCGGCGCAGGTTCTTGGCCGACTTGGCCTGCACCTTCTCCAGCTCGTTGGGCGGCTTGAGGACGAGCGCGCGGAAGATCTTGTCGAGGACGCGGGGCAGCAGGCTGACCCCGCTCATGGCCACGCAGTTGCTGGGCGTGATCTGGCAGGAGGACATGCTGAGGAAGACGAACAGCGCCGAGATGCAGGAGAGCAGGATGGAGTAGGTGAGCGGGTTGGAGGTCTCCAGCTCCAGGCACTCCTCCAGCAGCCGCAGCCCCGCCGGCACCGAGGGGCGCTCGGCGACGAGCAGAATGCGGCTCAGCACGCCATCGAGCACGCTCACGAGGGCGTCCCACTCGAGGTAGACGGGGTCGTGGACGCTGCACGAGATGCGGCCCGTCTTGAGCTCAGCCGCCGCCTCGGCGGCCGCGTTGCGCAGCCGCTGCTGCAGCCAGTGCTCGCAGTAGCCGTAGGTGACCAGCGGCTGGACGAGCGTGGCCAGGCGGAAGATCTCGAGGAAGTCGGTGCGGCAGCGGAAGAAGTAGAGGGCGAACTCCTCCTCGCTGTCGTACTCCAGCCGGATGTAGGCCTCCGTGGAGAGGGGCGCCGGCGAGCCCCCGGTGGCAGGCGGATATGGCAGCTTGACGATGCGCGGCGCGATCGTGTGGATGAGCTTGGGAATGTAGTTGAGCGTGGCAAAGTCCTTGGAGCTCGGCTCGTGCTTGAGCAGCAGCTGCCAGATGAGGGCCGCCCCGTGGGCCACCGTCAGCGAGGGGTGCTGCACGAGCAGCAGCAGGCACTCGAGCAGGATCTCCAGGTGGCCCGGCCGCTGGGTGGCGTCGTCCTTGCCCCACAGGGCCACCAGCTGCTGCCCCATGCCGGTGAGCACCTGCAGCAGCTTCTTGAGGAAGTTGTGCTGCTGCTCGACGGCCGGCGCCGAGGTGGGGTCCGCCGGCGTCTGGCTGGCCTGGTAGATGTAGCGCAGGGGCTCCTCGTTGAACAGCTGGAGCAGCGGCTTGCGCTCCTTGGCCTGGCCCTTGCGGTTGGCTATCTGGGCAAGGCACTCGGCGGCGTTGCACTGGAATGCTTTGTCGTTGAGCAGGATGCAGAGGAAGTGGATGAGCTTGCCGTTGCTGGACATGATGTGCTGGATGCTGACCCACTCGACGAACCCGCTCAGCGTCAGCAGCACCATCTCGACCACCCGGCTGTGGGCGTTCGCCTTGTGGAAGCTGCCGAGCCGCGTCGTCTCGCGGAACGCGGTCACGTGCTGCTCGACGAGCCGCAGAAAGAACTCGAAGATGTCGTTCATGTTGTTGTTCAGCGCCTGGTACATGTCCTTGCGCCGCTGGTTCGACTCGATCGTCTGCAGCAGCGCCACGTCCTCGACGAGCCGCAGGAAGACGAGCAGCACCAGCTCCGTCTGCGCCTCGCCCTTGGTGCAGGCCTGGCTGAGCTCCGGCAGCAGGTCGGACCACTGCTGGGGCCACTCGCGCTTTATCATCTCGACGATGATGCGCGACAGGGCGTCCTTGGTGGGCAGCAGCGAGCGGTCCTCCGCCGGGCCCACGCCCGCGTTCAGCATCTTGATGGCGTTGTCCTTGATGTACACCTTCTCCTCGTGCGTGATGCAGTTCCACCGGAACTTGATTGTGTACTCGATCAGCTGCAGCCCGAAGTGGCGCGCCTGCTGGTTGGACTGCGGCGAGCCGGCGAGGAAGAGGCCCACCTGGGCGCACATCGGCGACTCCTCCTTGAACCGCTCGCAGGCCATGTACGCCTCCAGTCTCGCCTGCTGCGGCGTCAGCGGGTGCATGATCAGGTCCACGGCCTTTGCCAGCTCGGCCGCCAGGGCCTCGGTGCTTGCTCCGACTCCCACTCCGACTCCGACTCCGACTCCTCCGTGCTGGGCCATAGCTGCTGCTGGCTCTGCTGCTGGCTCTGCAAGCGGAAAACACACACCACAACCACTAGACTAGAGGGGGGAGTCTTGGGGGGCTGGAGCACATGACTTACCGCTTGCCGCCTCCTCCTCCTCCTCCTCGCTGGTCTCTCTGGCCGCGCCGCAGGCCAATCTGCTAGCTGGGACAAACTCTGCCCCGGTTTGCTGGTTGCTGGTTGCTGGTTACTGGACACTGGATATTGGATATTGGACACTGGCGAGCGGAAGGCAGAAAACCGAAAGCCGAAAACCGGAACACAGACGACAACACCAGACGGGTGTGTGTGCAGACGGGCGAGGCGGGCCGCGGCTGTGGGCGGGGAGATGGGAAGATGGGCAGATGGGGAGAGAGATGTGCGGATGTGCGCGCGTGTGTTTCGCCGTTCGCGAAATGTGCTTGGCCTGCCGATTGCCGTGCCGTGCCGTGCCGTACCGTACCGTACCGATGGGAGGCTGATGGGGGACTTCCGCTGGCTGGGCGCTGCTTGCTTTGTGGGATCTGCGTTGGTGGCCGGGGAACTCAGTGGTCGGCTTCGAGGGTCTCACATCTGAGTCGCATGTAGGTGGCCCCGCAGAAATCGCTTTTACTTTCCTTCCTTTCCTTCCTTTCCGGCTGTTGTCGCTAGAACAATGTGCAGCAAAATCGCACGGCAGGGCGCGGTGTTGCCAGACCGTGGCACCGATGCCTGTGGCCGATGGCCGTTGGCCGATGGTCGACGGTTAGTGGGCGGCGGGCAGGACGCCGAAGGCATTCGGCATGGCCTTGCAGTCTGATGAAATGCTGCTGCGCTCCAACTTTCGCCACACGTTCGAGGGACGCTCCGGTTTCTTACGAAATTCGCGCGATATTTTCGCAATGTTGCGGCGTTGCCAGAGGCCGGCGATAACTTGGCGCCAAGCAGGGATCGGTTTCGAGCAACCGGGTAGGCTGTGTGCTAGTAGCTTACTCTGCTTTCACCTAACTGGCTTCAGTTGGTTTAGTCATTCCTATTCGGAAGCACCACAAAAAAGTGTATTCCAAATATTTTATGAGATTCTCTCATATAAATATTATTTTCGGCTCGAATTTGTGAAATCGTTTAAACGGGAATCGGTTTAAACTGAAAAAGGTAAGCGTTGATTTAAGTATCTAAACAATACGTTTGATTTCGCTTAGGTTTTCATTCAGTTTCATTGTCTTTTCCGAAAAACACCTATATCCAGTGCTTTAAAAAAAAACAGTATAAAACAAATTAAATATTTTATGAGATTCTCTCATATAAATATTTATATCGGCTCGAATTTGTGATATTAAAACGGGAATCGCTTTCAACTGAACCGGGTAGGCGTTGATTTAAGTATCTTAACAATACGTATGATTTCGCTTTGATTCTCATTCAGTTTTGTTGTTTTGCCGGAACAACACCTATATCCAGTGCTTTAAACAAACGGTCTAAAACAAGTTCAATATTTTAACAGATTCTCTCATAAAAATATTATTTTCGGCTCGAATTTGTGAAATCGTTTAAACGGGAATCGCTTTCAACTCAACCGGGTAGGCGTTGTTTTCAGTATCTCAACAATACGTTTGATTTCGTTTAGATTCCCATTCAGTTTCGTTTCATTGCCGGAAAAACACCTATATCCAGTGCTCTAAAAAAAAAACCGGATAAACCAAGTGAAAAGTAATCGATGTTTTCGTGTTATCGTTTTGCTCTCAACTCCAGCGCCCGATAGTGCGCACCAACAACGATTAATCTACCGGCACATTTCGCGAAACAAAGCCGCACCACTTAAACCCCCCTCAAGCAATATCCAAACAGCTTGCCACTGGGCGCAATGCAGTGGCTCGAAGTGGAGCTGGACGGCGGGCGGACCTCCACGTTCGCGGAGCGCCTCTTCCCGGGCGTCGCGCGGAAGTCGGGTAAGTACGCAGGCCTCGCGGCATTCCCATGCACGGCTCATCCACTGACGGGGCGGTCCGCTTGCAGCCGAGTTCCTGGGCGGGTACATGCACGGCGGACGCCTGGCCTGGGTCACCTGCCAGTACGCCAACAACGCCACCATCAGAGTATCGCAGACCACCTCCGGCCACTGCGCCAGCAGCTATTCCTTCTGGCACGCCAACCAGCATGGCTTCGAGGACATCAACTGCAGCATCAGCTGTGTGACCGAGCTGTTCCCCGGCCGCCCGGACCACCCCGCCGTGCTGGCCATCTGCCTGGAGCGCTGGAGCAACCTCTACGACCTCCCCCAGCAGTGCCCCAACGCCACCACCCAAGTGATCATATGGTCGGCCACCCACGGCCAGGTGCTCGCCCGCTTCGACCTCGAGGGCGTCTACTGCACGGCCATGGCCTTCCTCGGGCCCGACCTCCTCCGCGGCACGCCCCTGCAGCGCTTCGACGGCTGCCTGGCGGTCGCCTCCCGCGAGGGCATCATCGTCCTCATCGACCTCAACCTGGAGCACATGATCGCGACCAAGTGCATGTGCATCCAGCAGGCGCACACAGCGCCGCCGGTGAAGGTGTCGCGACAGCGGTGCGTGGGCGCCCGCAGGCTCATCGACGGTCTGCTGGTCAAGAGCCGCTTCGAGGGCGCCTACCTGACCATCGACATTGAGGGTAAGTTGGCCCCTAGCCTGGCCCCTAGCCTGGCCCCTGCCCTTGAGTGTCTCACAACGTCTCTTTTCCGAACAGTACGCATGCACGTCTTCAATCTGATGCCCATCGGAGCCGTGCCGGGCTTTGCCGCCGGAGTGGAGGGCGGGGGAATTATAGTCTACGACCTGGTGGACTTCCACCAGGTCACCATGCTGCGGACCGCTGGGTCGGGAGCCACGGTGCAGCGCATGTGCTGCATCTACCCGCCGGACGACCCAAAGCCCTGCTTCTACGTGTGCGCCCTCTACAAGAGCCCCCTGGGCATGTGCATGATGCTGCACGTGGTCAACTACAAGCGCTCGTACCTCGCGCCCGACAGCGAGGACATTCGCTTCAAGGTGAGTGTTCCAAGCAGTAGAGCTACTAGGTCGTTCTATAGGTTAAATCGTTGTTTCGACGTGGATGTCATATTTGTCTGTAACGTCAAGTAGTTTCCTTCTTTAAAACTGCAATTAAATTTAGTGTTTAAAAGTAACGAGTGAAGTAGCAGCAGCGAGTGAAGTAGACGCCAGGAGAAGCGAATGATGCGAGAGAAACGAACGAGTTAAAACTAACGAATGACATAGAAAAAAGCGATGCAAGGGAAACGAACGAATGACCTAAAAGAAGCCAACGACGATTGAAAGAATCGTTTATTATCGTTGATTTTGTTTGTTTACGAACCAACCCATTGAAACAACCGCTTTTTGCAGGACTTCCACTCCAGCAGCGTGAAGAACCACCAGACATTCGATAGCACGGAGTGCACCGTCTTCGGGTGCTCCACGGTGGACACCTTCGGCTTCGCCGGCGACAGTGGCACGCAGCTGGCCCTGCTGAGCTGGCACTCGCTGCCGGAGGGCCGCAACAAGCTCGTACTGTTCGACATGAACCAGTGGTACAAGGACGAACTGCCGAATGGCCTTCAGCCCGGCGAGAAGCCAAACTACCTGGCCGGCTACGTGCTGAGCGGACAGCCCCGAGGCCTGGCCCTGCATCTGCGGGCCAACACCATCATGCACTTTGTCTCGCTCAACCGCTGCGACGAGCACTTCTACCCGAACTCCCTCACATTCGGTAAGCATCTCGTGGCCGCCGAAAGCGGGCTTTACTAGTGCTAAGACGACGTCTCCGCTCCATCGCCCACAGACTGCAGCATGCTGACGGAGGCGGGCAGTCGCTACTACGCCCAGGACGGGGTGCAGAACCGCTTTCTGAACCGCCTGCGCTGGGAGCGCGCCACGCTGTTCCTGCATCCGAAGCCCTGCCTCGACAGCATCGTCCAGCTGCGCCTCCTCGCCCAGTTCAGCGAGTACGACCCGGATGACAAGGAAACCACCAAGGTGAGCAGTGACTGCGATCTCTTGCGATCTCCCGTTCCCCAGCGAACTGTATTTCCCTTCTCTTTAGACTGCCATGTACGAGGAGATCCTTTCGGTGGCCCTCGAGCACAAGTGCGTCGCTCTGCTGAACGACTGCGCGCGCTCCTGGATGGACGGCAGCTTTCAATGTAATATGGCCGACCCCACAGAGATCACCCTCACGACGCTGACCAACTGGATTCTGCGGCGTGCCGCGCAGATCAAGAACCGCTGCTCGGAGATCTGCCAGGGCATCTTCGACTACGACGGCTACTCCCTGGACGATCGCGAGCGGCGCGAGTACCAGGTCCTCACCGTGCAGACGGGCGAGCTGCTGCGCCTGCAGAGCTACATTCTGGAACAGGGCACGCGCATCATGTCGTCGTCGGTGCGCGCCGAGTGCCAGGCCAACGAGCAGGCCCTCAGGACGGTGCACATCTACCAGCGCGTGCTCTACTGGTTTGTGCTCCAGGGCCTCCTGCCCGAGGGCGAGGCGAAGCCACTGCAGCCGGAGCAACAGCCGTTGGCGCGCCTGCGACGCGACTACGATGCCAGGCGGGCCAAGGGCATGCGGCTCTACATCGACGAGCTCGGCAAGCAGGCATTCATGACCGAGTCCTACCCTCCCGCTTCGCTGCAGGTCGTCCTTCACCTGATGCTCAACCCGAACACCCTTGTGCGCTACAAGTACGAGGTGGTGCTCTACCTGCTGCACGACATCGGCTCCCCGAAGCTGCTGCAGCGCTTCGAGACCACCTTCGAGGTGGAGCAGCAGGTGTGCACCTCGGTGCTGTCCTTCTGGCACCTGGATCGCGGCGAGGACGAGGTGAGTCGTAGTACCTGCACGCTTTAGAGCGAGGCGGCTAGACTTTAGGGTTCTACCGGTTCTACCCCTAAACACGCTAATACACCGATGTGTTTTCCGTTGCAGAAAAGCGTGCGGGAGCTGATGTCGGGCCTGAGGTCGGTCACCCACTACGAGGGGTGGCAGATGAAGCTGCTGGTGGAAAACCTGCTGGACCGCGACGCCGTCAAGGGTGCCAAGCAGGTGTTCAACACGCCACCGGGCTCGCTCTCCTCCGATCTGCGCCTGCGCATTCTGCTCGCGAACAACAACATCCCGCAGGCCTTCGACCTGGCCCGCGAGTACACCGAAGGCAATGGCAAAACGCTGATGGAGCAGTTCTTCCGCTACTGCATCGACAACAACCGCTTCAAGGTCCTCAGCGAGCTGTGTCTGCGCGAGAACGAGGAGCGGATGGTCTACCAGATGCTGCGCGATTGCGGCTCCCGCCAGGCCGACTGCGTGCAGCTGATCCTGCTGCTGCAGAAGAGCAAGTACATCGATGCCGTCGGCCTAATGGACGAGGTGGCCGAGAAGCAGCAGCAGCAGCAGCGGCGCGACGACTCGCACTCGATCATCTCCGCCTACCGCTCCACGATGGCGCCCTTCACGCAGGAGCTGGCCGGCACCTACTTCACCATTCGCGGCAAGCTGGACTGCATGAACAAGCCGCCCAGCCTGAGCGCGGACTATCCGGGGCCCCTCAGCAGCCAGCTGGCCAAGGAAAACGCCGGCGGCACGCTTGGCGGCATCTTCCACAGCTCCGCGCTGAGCACCCACTGGGCCACGCGCTTCGACTTGTCGTGCCCGCCTACTTCCCCGCCCACGTCCTCCGGCCGCGTGACCAACAGGGCACAGAACATACCGTTCCTGCGCAACGCCCAGAACGGCCTCATGGAGCCGCCTAGGCGGCGCATGGTGCGTGCGGTGCCGCATCAGGTGGCGGAGAAGCGCCTGCGCGAGGGCGACGAGGATATGCCGCCGGCTCAGCGAGCCGATACTTACATGGATGCGCGTCCCAAGCGGCGCCGTCTGGCCGAGCAGATCGGAGACGAGGTGCACGAACATTTGAGGGCCGTGCTGGCCCAGCGAAAGGCCGCCAAGAAGACCGAGGAGAAGGCGGCGGAGCAGCCAAGGAATGAAAATAGAATCGAGCGACTTCTGCAGACGCCCGACTTTTTGCAAGACCAACCGAGAGAGCGTCAGGTTAGTGTTTCGCCAAGGCCCACGATCCTCAAGCGACGTACCACCTTGTCTGCGGCCGCGCCCGCCCTGGCTGCCAAGCCCATCGGCCCCACGTCCACAGCTGTGGCGGAGCGCCGGCGGTTCCACTTCGTGCCGGCCAATCCTCTGAAACTTGAGCGCTTGAAACTCGACAGCAAGGCCTCTTCCCGTGCAAGCAAAGATCAGCAGGCGGCGGGTGAGGAAGCGGTGGCGGACGAGCAGGAACAGGTGGAGGAGGAAGAGGAGGAGGAGACCGATGAGATAATTATGGAAATAGAGTCCAGTGCTCTGGCGCAAGATGCCCTCGAATCCGGTGAGGAGGAGGAGGAGGAGGAACAGTTCCTGTCGCCGCTGGCCTCGGCAAATGTTTCGCTTGCGGAGCCCAGGGAGTCGCCCCGGTCCTCGGGACCGCCCCCTGGACCCCAGCCGCGTACGCCCCTGGTACATGCTGCATCGGCAGTGGGTACGGGTGCGGGTGCGGGAACCGGAATCGGAGATGGCGACGTGGCCAGCAGCGAGAGCAGCGGCTTCGCCAGCTTCGGGACGGTCCGCACTGCCCAGACGGCCTCGCACCTGCAGTCGCACTCGCAGTTCGTGCCCACCATTTGCTCCTCGAAAATGTACGAGACCCGCTCCCAGTTGCACGGCGTCTCCAGTATCATCACCAGCACTGCAAAGATCTCCGAGCGCACCACCATTTGCGGCGACATGGAGACCACCGATTTGATCCCGCAGTCCACGGCTTCCCTTGCAGCCACCCCCTCGGAGTGGGCATTGCCGCTATCGCAGTCGGAGTCGCAGTCGCATGGACAGACTCAGGGGCTGCGCATGCTGGACACGACCCTGGAGATGTCGACCTACGATATTACCTCGATGGAAGTGCTCGAACCCCACCAAGAGGATCAAGAAGTCGAGATGATGGATGCAGAAGAGCTTGTTGAAAAGGAACAGCAGCCAGAAGAGGCGGAGGAGCAGGAGGAGGTGGAGAAAGAGCAGGCCGAGACAGAAGATCAGAGCAAGGAGGGGGTGCCATTTGAGGAGGAGCAACAGCACTCCGAGGAGGAGGAAGAACAGAAGTTTGAGGAGGAGCAACAGCACTCCGAGGAGAAAGAAGAACAGAAGTTTGAGGAGGAGCAACAGCACTTCGAGGAGGAAAAACAGACAGACAAGAAAGAACAGCAGGCCAATGAGGAGAAACTGCAATTGGAGGAGCAGCAACACTCCGAGAAGGAGGAAGTACTGCAAAACGAGGAGAAGGAGCAACAGGCCGAGGACGAGGTACCCCAGCTCGTGGAGGCCGAGCCAGAGCCAGAGGCAGAGGGAGAGTACCAAATGTCCTATTTGACCAGCCCCGCGGCACCCGCTGAGGGGGGCGCCTACTCCGCCTACAGCCTCAGCAGCGAGGACATCTCCGAGCTGTCCTCCATTCCGGACCCCACGCGCCCGACCCTCGCCGACATCGAGAACCCGATGTACGCGACCGTCGAGTCCACGGGCTCCATTACCACCTCGCGCTCGGTGACACACACGCCCACCTCCTTCCTACCCAGCGACACGAACGTCTCGCAAAACTCGAGCCCGCGGGCGCCGCACGGGGCTTCCGGAGAAGGCTCCTTGTTCCGCGCCAACAGCCTGGAGACGGTCGACGACCTGGACACCACCAAGGGCTCGCTGGAGGAGGAGGAAGACGACGACTACGAGGACGACTGCGTAATCGCCTTGGACGGAACCGAGGTGCGCGAGTTTGTGGCTCGTCCGGAGCAGTCTGCCGCCTGCAGCAGCGCCGAGCTGTTCGCCTTCAAGGACGACCGCCAGGAGGAGGCGGCCCCGGGCCCCTGCCCCTCGCTCTCCATCGGCGCCACCGCCAACAGTGACTCGGTTGTGGTGCTGGACAGCGACGAGGATAACTCCCACGAGGCCGCCCAGCCGATGGAGGTGGACCCCGTGGAGGAGGACAGCGACAAGGATGTCTCTCACGAGGCCGCACAGCCGATTGAGCTCGTGGAGGAGGACAGCAACAAGGCTGTCTCTCACGAGGCCTCACAGCCGATTGATCTCGTGGAGGATGACAGCGACAAGGCTGTCTCCCACGAGCCTGCACCGCCGATGGTGGAGGAGCCCGTGAGGGAGGACAGCGACAAGGCTGTCTCTCACGAGGCCGCACAGCCGATTGAGCTCGTGGAGGAGGACAGCAACAAGGCTGTGTCTCACGAGGCCTCCCAGCCGATTGAGCTCGTGGAGGATGACAGCGACAAGGCTGTCTCCCACGAGGCCGCACAGTCGATGGAGGAGCCCGTAGAGGAGGAAAGCGACCTTGATGTCTCCCACGAGGCGGCACAGCCGATGGGGGAGCCCGTAGAGGTGGAAAGCGACCTTGATGTCTCTCACGAGGCGGCACAGCCGATGGGGGAGCCCGTAGAGGTGGGAAGCGACCTTGATGTCTCTCACGAGGCGGTACAGGCGATTGAGCCCGTGGAGGAGGAGGACAGCAACGAGAATGTCTCCTTCGAGGCCGCACAGTCGATGGAGGAGCCCGTAGAAGAGGAAAGCGACCTTGATGTCTCCCACGAGGCGGCACAGCCGATGGAGGAGCCCGTAGAAGTGGAAAGCGACCTTGATGTCTCCCACGAGGCGGCACAGCCGATTGAGCCTATGGAGGAGGAGGGCAGCAACGAGGATGTCTCCCTCGAGGCCGCACAGTCGATGGAGGAGCCCGTGGAGGTGGAGGACAGCGACCACGAGGCGGCACAGCCGATTGAGCCCGTTGAGGTGGAGGACAGCGACAAGGATGTCTCGTACGAGGCCGAACAGCCGATGGAGCCCGTTGAGGTGGAGGACAGCGACAAGGATGTCTCGCACGAGGCCGAACAGCCGTTGGAGAAGGCCTTGGAGGAGGACGCTGCTTCGGCAGCCGAGGAGCCGCTGTCCAGCGATGAGTCTGTGGCCACGGTAGCATTCAGCGAGAGGGTGGCCGCTGACACGTCTCCCAAACTTGATGTCATCCTGGAGGTGGAATCGTCAGCCGAAGAGGATGATGTCAAGCCCGAGCCCAAGCCGAAGACCAAGGGCAAGGCGAAGACAAAGACCAAGGCCGTGTCCAAGACGAAGACAAAGACCAAGGGCGCCACCAAGGCCAAGGCTAAGAAGAAGAGACCTTCGCCTCTTCTCCCCGTTGAGGACTCCGACGACAGCCTCACCCTGCAAATGTCCGAGGACGAGGAGGTGGCAACCGCTTCGAGGACACCGCGACTTCGTCGAGGCGGCGCCTTCGCGTCCCGTGAACGCCTAGGTTCAGAGACGCCTCCGTTGGGTCCTGTGACCGGCAGGATGCGCCTTCGCAGTCGCGATATCAACACGCCGCCGGTCTCCACTCCACGCGCCGGCAGATACGTGCTCGCTCCCATTGATGAACAGGACTTCATGGACAACACGCCTGTGACGCGCGCCCGCAGCAGAGCAGGAAGCGTCGCAGCGGATGCCGTCACTCCCAGCAGCAGCGCTCGCAACTGGCGCAGCAAGCGAGCCTCCTCTGTCATGGTGGAGCAGGCTCCGACGCCCCCCACTTCGCGCCCCAAGCGCGGAATCAGTGAGCCGCCCACTTCAATGGTCATAACGCCGGGGCGCGCCCTACGCTCCAGGTCGCGCAAGCCGAGCGAGATGTCCGAGACCGCCTCCAACGAGGACCGAGACGTCCAGGACCGCTCCAACGAGGACCTGCCGCGTCTGCGCCGCACCCCCCGACGTCTGGGTTCTCAGCTGATCGAGGCCGCCGATGAGGTCGCCTCAACCAGCACCGGCCGATCCACCAGGACCACCAGGAGCACCAGGAGCGTGGCCGTAAAGAAGGGCGGCCGCACTTCGCGTGCCACCAGCCAAGAGACCAGCGGGCCATCCGCCCCGTCAGACAGTAAGTTCACAAGCTCCAAACCTCACCCGATCCTTTCGCATTAACCGAGTGATTTTTTTGTGCCCCCAGCCGCAAGCGAGACAAGTGTGCCGCCCAAGAAACGCGGGCGGCCCAAGAAGTAGTCGAGGAGATCCCTTAATTTGTTCAGAAGTTGAAATTATTACGGTTCCTTTTTTTTTTGTTTGGTTATGAATTGTATTTGACGTGATCCACTACCGAAACACCAGACACGTTCCCCAGTCACTGCCCAGTCACTGCCCGGCGACTGCCCGGCGAGACACACACACAACGCAATGTTAACGATCCAAATCCGAGTTATTAAAAGTTTGTTTGGTTGTGAAAAGAGTATGGAGAAATGTATGGAGCCGCTGCTGAATAAAGCTTCTGCCCAGCCCCTCCCAAAGACCGAGAGGCGATGCATTAAATGAATCTTAGCTTTACTTTCGCTGTGGTTAATGGTTCATCTCTCGCGTGGATGTGGGCGGTATGTACATGTATTTACAGGGGGGGGGGAGCTTACGAGCTAGAGGTCGGCAAGATTCGGCGGGGCCGGTTGCGGTGGACATCGTCAAGGCTATGGCCTAAGGCTACTGGAATGGTTAATGGTTCGCTGCGGCTTCAAACAAGAGTGGAGAGCTCGTGCAGGGAGACGGTTATGTTGCTCATGTCCAGCGTCGGCGGGATGCCCGGGCTGACCGATCCGCTGGCCTCGCGCCCGCCCCCCGCCGCCAGGATGCTGCTGTTTGGCAGTCCCAACAGCGGCCTGGGCGTCGGCGGCGTGGCCGTTGCGGGTCGCACGAGGAACGACGAGTTGATGGCGCCCCCTCCACAGCTGGCCAGGTGGCCGTTGCCGTTGCCATTTCCGGTCCCGTTGCTCAGCAGGGGATTGAAGCTGCCGTGCGAGTGGTTGGGCGAGACGGGCGTCACCGACGGCGGCTGCAGCAGACACGCCGCATGGCTCTGGTACAGCCCGGGCGGCATCGCGGCCGGGCCAGAGGTGCCGCCATGAAACGGGGGCGACAGGGCCACCGGCATGGACACTGGCACCGACACCGGCGGCAGCAGCGACAGATTGTGGGCCATGCCCATGCCCATGCCCAGTGGAGCACCGCGGTAGCTGATCGTCTTCTCCCGCTGCCACACAAAGACGTTGTGCACCATGGCCCCGCCGCAGAAGACAATGCCCACGCCAATGAGCAGGCTGGTGACGGTGGCCGGCGTGGAGTGGAAGTGGCTGAAGGTGTACAGGATGAGGCCGGTGAGCAGCACCGGTATCGAGATGAAGAAGCCGCTGACGGCGCAGGTGCGGCTGGCGCTCGACTTGGCCAGGTACTGGTTGTCGCGTCCCTCGAACGAGGGCGCCCGCAGCTTCACCGCGAACAGGAACTGGGTGGCGCAGACGAGCAGGCAGCAGAGGTTCAGCGACAGCGAGAGAGCGCCCAGGGCCAGGGTCACGTCGTAGACCAGGATGAAGTCCTCGCTATTGGCCACGCCCACGGTCCCGCTGGCCGCACTGCGTCCGTTTGGCTCCTCGCGTCCGGTGGGTGAGATTCGCAGCAGGAAGATCAGCGAGAGCAGCGCCAGCAGCAGGGAAACTAAAAGGCGGAGGGATAGGGGGAGACGGTGCTTAAATCTCGGCGGACACATGACAAATCTTACAAAACTGTTGCGCATCTATAGATCAACAAATGGCGCGTTTATAGGTTTTTGAAAAATAGAAAACAAATTAGAGATCATTACTTCCCCGACGGTGCTTAAATCTCGGGAAAACTTGACTCTTATTATGTAGCACTTGGCGGGCAGAGGTTATACATATTCTACCGGGGTAATGGGCGTTTCCAGTAATACAGACGGGCGGCTCAATGATGGATGGCGGCCCACTTGTGCAATTCATTTTCTACAACAATACTCTACAAATAAGTTGTAATCTTACGGTTCAGATCCTACTTTTACATGGAGCTTCTCAGACGCATAATATATATTTTTAAACTTGCTTATTAATTCTAGAAAATGCAAGGCAAATGCTTTTCATCTTCCAAAATTTATTTACGGACTAGAGTCCCTAAGTCTCCCAGTACTATGAAGTCTTTAATTTTTAGAGATCTCAATTGCGAAACCTTTTGAAATGGTATTCCTGGGAAGGCCAGTGTGAGGAGTTCTGGATATATATGCTGCATGTAATTGCTACCAGTTGAACATGCCTCCTACTCCCAATAACCCCTACAGACTTGTGTTATAAAGGAACTTCCTAGGGTCCCTAAATGGTAGTCCCGGGAACCCCGGGTTGTTCATACTCACTCAGGCAGAGCAGTCCCAAGCTGGTGAGGGCTTCGCGCGGCGACGGACCCGGCTTGGTGAGCTTCTGGCCCGCCGTCAGGTTGTTGCCCGTCAGGTTGTGGCAGTTGATGTAGCCGTGCGGCACGGGGCTCAGGTGGTGCGATTGCTGGTGGTGAGGGTGCGACGGGAGCGGCGGCAGTTGCGTCTGCGCCTGATGCATCTGCGGCTGCATCAGGGAGTGCGAGAGCTGCTGGTGCTGTGCCTGCGAGTGCTGCTGGTGCGCCGCCTGCTGCTGCTGTTGCTGCTGCTGCTGCTGCTGTTGCAACTGCTGACTGCTGGCGGCGAGGATGTACTGATTGGTGTAGGTGTGATGGTGCACGCTGCCGTTGCCCAGGCAGTGGCCGTTGGGGGTCAGCGGGGTGAGCGGCGTCAGCGGCTTGAGCGGCGTGCTCGGGGTGGCGATGTTGAGCAGAGTGGAGGCATTCGCCACCCGGCCGCCGCCATTGAGCAGGGTGCTCGTGGTCGAGGCATTCAGGGCGGACACGTTCAGGGGCTGTGGCTGCGGCTGCGGCGGTCGCAGGTGAATATTGCGCGCGGTGGTGGCCACAGCAGCTGCCGCAGGCGTCGGCGAGTTGCTGCCACCGCCTGCGGCACTGCCGCTCGTTCCCCCTCCACCTGTTCCTCCTCCTCCTCCTCCTCCACCTGCTGCTGCAGTTGTGCCTGCCGCAGTTCCTGTTCCTGTAACTGGGGGTGTGTTGTGGCCGCTGCCACTGCTGCCGCTGTTGTTGTTGCTGCTGCTTGAGTTGCTGTTGCAGTTGCTGTTACTGTTGCTGTTGGCGGTGCGAAGCAGGTGGCCGCCTAGGGGCACGGGCGGTGGCACGGGAACGGGCACGGGCACGGTCACGGGGACCGGCAAGGCAGCCCCGGCGGTGGCAGTCACACTGCTCGCATTCGAGGCGTGTTTCAGCATTTCCTGCGGATTCGGATCGAGTTCCCCCTGCACTTACTCACTCTGCGCCGCTCACATTCTGCACGGGCCACAAAAGCAAGAGGACAAGCCGACCAGAATCTGGATTTCCTGTGAAACGATCAAGGAATGCGAGTTGGTTAGAATTGCGAGGAGCTCGGCAGGTTTCCCGCTAACTGGAGGGTGTACCTATGCTTAGATCAACAAGTTCTAGACAATCTATTGAATATATCCAACAAATATAGCCTTACTTTTTCATATCTAAGTTATAAAATGATCAAGGAATGCGAGTTATAGTATATCTGCGAAGCGCTCGGCAGGTTTCCCGTCAAATGGAGGCTACTTATGCTTAGATCAACAAGTTTTAGAAAATCCATTGAATATATCCAACAAATATAGCCTTACTTTTTCATTTCTAAGTTATAAAATGATCAAGGAATGCGAGTTATAGCATATCTGCGAAGAGCTCGGCAGGTTTCAAGCTAACTTTGAGGGTATGAAATACAGGCTTCAGCTATTTGTTTTCCATCTCCAAGTTATAAAATTATCCAGAAAGGCGAGATATATCTGCGAAGAGCTCGGTAAGTTTCCAGCTAACTGGAGGGTATAATATGGATCCTATAAAGCGCATGGCCTCAAGAAACTATTGAAAAACAGGCTTTACATTTTGGTTTCGGCTTCACAAAAATGCAAGTTATATCTGCTAAGAGCTCGACAGATTCAAGTTAACTTGGACTACCGTCCAATATGGGTCCTATAAGCTGGCATAAGCTCAAGAAACTATTAAAACACAGGCTTCGCATTATGGTTTTCCATCTCCAAGTTATAGTGCTCTATAGTTGTCTGTAAACAAATTTGCTAGAAGTTAAACACGAGACCGTCTCTCGAGACTATTTTTAAGTGGTTCTGCATTGTGCAGACTAATGCTGGCACTTTCTTTTCGCCTCGTCTTGGGCTGGGGAGATGAACTTTCCCATAAATTATGCATTGCATTGCATGCAGCGCGTAATTAGCGGACGGTGCAGAACTTTTCACCGTTCACAAGGTGCTGGCTAAAAGCAAAAGCGGGAAAACTCGGGAAAATTTTCGCACGCTGGCAGCCCCAGCGAGCACAAGAAACTGGACTGGGAAAGTAGAAAAGTGGAAAATTTTAACGGCCCACCCAAGGGTTAAGCTGGCCCTCAAGGACCTTGGTTCTTGGTTCCCACACTCGCCGACACAGCACAATAACAAAAACTTGATGCCTTATAGATGATTGTAGAGAGATTCGGTGGAAAACCGACAGCTTACTCCGCGCTTTTCTTTTTGCTGACCCAGCTAGCGCGAGTTTTGAACGAGAACTGATCGCGGGGAGCCGAAAACCGACAAAAACACCACGACGAACGAACACATGAAAGACCAAATGCAATTGACAGGTTGTAAAACGGGTTTACCTCGCTCGCTTCTTTTTTGGGTCTTTTTTAATTTCCCCTCTGTGGCCTGTGACCTTTACATGGCCGGCAAGCGGGCGGGCGGTTGGCGGTTGGCGGGCGGTTGGCTGTCTAGTTGGCTGCCTGTCCAGCTGGCTTCTTGGCGAATTCTAATCAATCAGCGAAGGGCCCAATTAGCAGTTGGCAGCATCTCCCGGTGGAGAGCCGTGGCCGTGTATCTGTGTCCGCTCAGCGACTGTAACTGCGAGTGACAAGCCGCGACTGCGAGCGGTACTCTGGCGGCCGTCCAGCAGCGATGTTCTAGCCGCCGGCTTTGCAGCGCTCCTGCTTCCCTCCTACCCGACCCGAAACGATCCGATCCGAACCGATGCGATGCGATGCAATGCCAGCCGATGCGATACGATGCGATGCGATGATATCCCAGCTATTCGCACAGCTCAACACAGAACACAACACAACCAGTTAACAAGTGGACGGGGCGGGCGGCTCTCTCCGCCTTTCGGTCGCGTACGAACGAGCCAATTCCGAGAGGTCACAGTGGTAGCAGCACCTGCAGGAGGCGTCACAAAAAGGAGTTAGGTTTTGCGGCTTGGAAGACTAAAGAAAGGATGCCTACGGATGGTAGGGAAACCTTGGCATTCTAGGGATCAATTGACAATACGTTCTATAACTGCTTTCAGTGCTTTTCTAATTAAAATTGTGTTCTAGAAATCTATGGGGTTACCTGTTTAAAGGATTAATCTTATAGAGACAAGGATTAGAAGACTTAGTACCATATTTACATATTTTCAAAGGAGTTATGGGGAATATGAGGGGAATATTAGAGTTCTAGGGAGTTACATTGATAAAAGGTTATATTAATACTTCATTTGTAAACCCAGTTTTAATTATTAATTTACTAGGAATTTTAGAGGCAAAGTTAAAGGAGTTGGTACTAAAAAATAACATAATATATGAGTGTTGGCTTAATAAAATATCTTAATTCCTCTTTGAATGAATATAATATTATTATTGTTACAACCTTTTTAGGTTGAATGCTGCATATGCACCATAGGTATACATTAGAGGAATATGAATATATATATCCTATTAACTATGATAAGAAAATCGTATTTACTCCTAAAACCATTTCGTTACATTATATTATTCTTAAAATTATGAGTAGTAAATTTAATAGCAATACTATTACTGGGATGTAATGTGCCAAATTTATGTTAGTATTATTTTAATTGTTTGTGAGTGTGTTTTTATATCCTAATGGTGGTATAACGTAGATCCCTTTACCAAGGCAATATATAGTACTATTTTTAAGTTGATTTTTTTCATTATGCTATACGTATTTATAAGAAAGTCGAGTCATATAGTAGTTTGTATATTTTGTGGATAATCATAAACATTTTGGTTAACAATAAAATAAAACAAAAAAAAACACTATCATTTTGTGATATAGGATACAAAATCCCTTACCAAGGCATTATATGATTTTTTTATGATATTATAACATAGTTGTACAATAGAATCTTCTAGAGAACTATAGAAGTTTGTATTTTCCGCGGATAATCACCAACATTACAGTTAACAACAACAAAAAAAAAACAAGAAAAAAGAAAGGAAAAGAAAAGAAAAGTCGATGATCGTCACCAACTAACTGTTCACTTGTTTGCCTCACTTTGTGAGTGCTATTTTACTGTTGCACTCCACTGTACCGCAAACCTGATCCTGCTTCACAGCGCGATGCCCCACCACCAGCAACAACAACAAACACGACCATAACAAACGGCTTCGGCTGCGGCATCGGCTTCGGCTGTGGCTTTAACTTTAACTTTAACTTCAACTTCAATATTCAAGTTGCTGGGCCGCATTCCACGGGCTGAGGCGTTTGCCGTGTTGTTGTTGCCGTTGCTGTTGTTGCCACATTTTTGTGCGCGGTTGCATACCAGGAACCGGGCTTGTGCGCCATATTTACATATTTGCAGAGTCCCCTACCTGGCAGGTTACCGCCTGGCCTGGTCTGGCCTGGTTCTCTCCTCCTGCCGTCGCCTGGCGAAGGGTTGCACCTCAAAATGCAGAACAAACTATCAGACGCCGCCTTCTTCGGCTTTTCGGCTCAATTGGAATGCTGCAGTTGGAATGGATTCAAAAGCTGTGGGCGAGTGCTCGCGTTGCCAGACGTCTGAGAGTGGTCAACGCCAGTGGTGGTCAACGAGGCGGGCACAAGTTATCGAACTCGGCATGGCACTCGGGGCGATGTGCCGGACTGCCGGCATATCGACAACAAGCAAAAGTTTTACGAAAAAAATGCAACTAAACGCATTCAGCAAGCAGGAAATTTCAAATCAGTATCATTCCACATCGCCGGGCATGTGCGATAGGTCCGATAGCCGATAGACGGACGACAAGTGACAGACCATCCCTAATCCCCGTTTCGAGCATATTTTTTTTTGCCAACCACGGCCGCTCAGCTGCACTGCCAAAGAGGAGATTGAGATTTGACGGGACCGAAACCGAAACCGAAACCGAAATAGCAATAGAAACAGAGACAAGATGACTGATCCCAGCAAACTGTCCGTGGCCGTGGTCTGTTCCTCGAACATGAACCGCTCCATGGAGGCGCACAACTTTCTGGCCAAGAAGGGCTACAAGGTGCGCTCCTATGGCACCGGCGAGCGCGTCAAGCTGCCGGGCATGGCCTTTGACAAGCCGAACGTCTACGAGTTCGGCACCAACTACGAGGACATTTACCGCGACCTGGAGAACAAGGACCGCGAGTTGTGAGTTCCCCGCCCGGCCTCGGCCTCGGCCCCCGCTAAGCGCCCACGTCCCACCGGGACTCCTAATCCTTCGCATCCGCTTCTCTCCCCCCCTTTTCCGCCCTTAGCTATACACAGAACGGACTGCTGCACATGCTGGACCGCAACCGGCGCATCAAGAAGTGCCCGGAACGCTTCCAGGAGACCAAGGAGCAGTTCGACATCATTGTCACCGTGGAGGAGCGCGTCTACGACCTGGTCGTGCTGCACATGGAGTCGATGAACGCGGTGGCCAACCGCCCCGTCCATGTGCTCAACGTGGACGTCGTCGACAATGCCGAGGACGCCCTGATGGGCGCCTTCCTCATCACCGACATGATCAACCTGGTGCGCCCACAGGCAGTGCCCTGCCCCGCTAGCGCCTGCTCGTTACTAATCCGCATGCTCTTCCCGCACAGTTGGCCAAGTCGAAGGATCTGGACAACGACATCGACGAGATGATCCAGGAGTTCGAGGAGCGCCGCAACCGGGTCATCCTGCACTCGGTGCTCTTCTACTGACGACCGTCGCCCGGCCACCGAGCGTCGCCAGCTCCAGCGGGGGAGGGGCTGTTGGCGCGTTCAGGGATTGGGATTGGGAATGGCAAAGGGGATGGGAATGGCAAAGGGAATGCGAATGGGAGAGGGTATGGGTATGGGTATTGGTACGGGTTAGGGACCGGGATTAGGACAAAGATCGGCATCGCTGTCGGGGGTGGAGAACTGTAAATAGAGAGGCCATAAACGCGCGCGCGCGCGCCCTCCCACCTGCAGCACACTGTAGCAGGAGCGGAGCAGCAGCAGCAGCAGCAGCATCATCATCATCATCATCATCATCTGCATCTGCATTGTCATCATCTTCGGGTTACATCGGGCGGGGTTATCGGCTGAGAAATACTCTCTGTATTGTGTGCGTTCCGTCGTTTCCTTGTTGTTCGCAAGCGTCTGTTCCGTTTCACGTCCCCAGCTCACGTTGTTATTCAGAGTACTACTACTTTCCTTTTGGGCTCTTTCATTGCCCCACCACCACCACCACCACCACCACCAC
>JAJJHQ010004171.1:132311-213715 GCA_021223825.1 Drosophila ironensis | reverse complement strand
CGCCCCGCCCGCCCCGACCCGACGATTGGCCCGCCCCCGAGGCGAGCGATGCGAACGAGTGCATGGCCGAGAACCGGCACTGGCCTGACGGGCACCAGGTGCGGATCCAGGCGATCGAATTCAAGTCGCGACTCGCGGCGTAGCTTTTTTTACCATACGAATACAAAACCTTAACGAACTGTTCCGGACGGAGGTGACCGTCTGTAATTAGGATAACACGAGTGTGCGCACGCCACTGCGTCTGTTCGCTGATGCAGCGTTCCAAAGGACAGCCAAGGGCGCGCAGCAGGTGTGCCACTGAGATATAAATGTATAAACAAATACGCAAACAAGTAGGCACTGCAAACGCTCTGTCTTAAATAAATTATTCAAACCGATACTCTGTTTCTATTTATGTTTCTTGACTTTGGGGCGCCCAAAAAACAAGCAGCGCCGAGTCCGTCCCTGGTCGATCGTGGTTGTCGGCTCGGCTGCCTCGCGAACGCTTCATGCACGCTTCGTGCGCTCGGCACGGCGCAGTCAGGAACCGATCGCGCTTGGCTCCATTACTACCGCGCTCCGCAGGGCCCCAGCTCCGCAACTCCGCACCACCGCAACTCCGAATTCCACGCACTATTGAGCCGCATCCCCGAACCGAGTTTCTCCAGCTCGCTTTTTTTTTCGTGTGCTATTCTTTGTTGTTATCTTCGCACAAGGGACCGATCATCACCAATCATCACCATCATGGCCGTAACACATCAGGGTAGGTATGAATGGAACTGGGAGGGAAACAAGACCGGTAAGGGAAGGGGAGGGTGAGGAGGAGGAGGAGGAGAAGGAGCATACTCTTGGCGATCACTGTCCCATCAGGTGCGCCCTTCAAATGCGCACTCCTCCGCTCGGGGGTCACCTACAAAATCACCGAGACGCGGGACAACCGTCTCTGCCGCCTGTCTGTCTTATCACAACAAGCCGCGGGCTCAATCTTGGCCGGCCGCTCTCCCGCCCCGAAAGTTATCTACCGATGACGTCGCACTCCCACTTGTCCCACTCACTCGCCGCCATCCTCGCCAGTTTTACCCCGAAGTCACAAAAAAAAGATTAGCAGACCTCCAATGACATTGGCGAGTGCGACTGCGATTCCGATTTCGAATCCGAAACCGAATCCGAGTCCGATTGGCAGTGCGAGTGCGGGTACATTCCATGCGTGGATTATGCCTTTCCCCCAGAGACAACAAGTTGCCAGGCCACCTTTCGGCGGGTTAATGTATGCAAACAAACGCTCTCAGGTAGACATGTACATATGTATGTACATGTGATACAAGCCACTACGTCCCACTGGCCGGCCAACTGGCTGGCTCTCCTTGCCCCAATGCCTTCCTCTGGTGGTGGCTCGGTTCGGTCAATGTCAAAGCGGCTGCGCTCGCGATTGTTGCCCTGGGCCGGCTCCACTGAGTCACGATCGAAGTGCTGAGTCACCCTGCACTGGCCGAAAATACCCCTTAAAATGCCAAATGCCAAATGCACACGCGTGAGCTATTTACACATATGTAGCCTCAAAGCTTTCAAAGCACTAGACATGTAATTGCGATGAGGCCCGTAAAAAAGGTTGACCACCTGTGTATCATTGAATACATACTCGTACTCGTACATTGTGCCTTAAAATTACTTAAGTGTGGTAAACATTAGACATTAAATTTGATTGTATACGTATACAAGAGAGACCACTGGGAAGGGCTTATACTTTGTCATGTTTTCATTAGCCTCTAGCCAATAATGGTTGTTAAAATATAAATATAGAGTCTATAAAGAGTCTATAAACTCTAACGAAAATCCCAATATTGTGCTGCATTTTCCCAGTGCATCGTATCAGTTTCAAGATCTCAATCACATTAATAAGCCTCAGAGTTTTTGTTGACCCAATGAGTTTTAGAAAGTGAATTAATTATTCTTGAAAATTAACCTTAAAATACTTTCATTTGCATTCTTCCTAGATATACTCGTACCTAGATATACACGCAATAATTTCTTGTAAATGCGGCACAAAAAAGCTTGGTTGAAAAAGTTTATAGATCGATCCAAAGACAGGAGTACCAAAGACCTTGGTACTTTTGAGGGTCAAAGCATTACCAAGTGGTACAAGCAGATAATATTTTGGATTCATTCCGAAAAGTATGCCTTACCTTGCAACAGAAATGTATAGTTAACTTTATCAACTATGAAACGATCAAGAATAGAAGTGGCTACTAATAGACCTTGGTACTTTTGAGGGTCAAAGCATTACCAAATGGTACTAGCAGATAATATTTTGGATTCATTCCGAAAAGTATACATCACCTGATGAGCCGCCGAGATGAGCTGAGCTGAGCTGAGAAAGCTGGCACTTGGGGGGTAGAGCTTCAAGCCGCAGTTCGCGTGTCTTCCGTCGAGGGAAGATACCGCGTGATCGGCGGAGGAGGAGGAATCATACGACTGAAGCTGATGCTGATGCTGCTGCTGATGCTGCCTCGGACCCGGGCGACACGAAGCCCTGATTCGGATATACATGTGTATGTATACCCGTAAACCCGGTCTATTGCCGCATTTCGATACCCACGTATGGTGCACTTTGTGCTGCGGCGACGCCGGCAGCGCCGTTGACAGCGATGCCGTCGCTTACACCTTTTCAAAGTCAAGCACAGCGCAGCAGTTTATTCGCTTTGTGCAACCGCATCGAAAGATACACACGCGCACCTGCCCTAAGCCGCGCTTCCGCACCTGGCACCTACCACCTGGTCTCATTTCTCGACGAGATCCCAAAGCCCGGGGAGGTGACCTCTGGAGGTTGTCCGGATTGCTTGCGCCCCGTCATCCACGGTGATTAGACAACCGATCGAGGTCTTATCGGGCGCTTATCTGGCTCCGCTCCCCATTGGGTCTCTGTCCTCCCTAAATAAGGTCAGCCGGAAGGCCGTGGGCTTTCACTTTCCACCGGACCGTCGTTCAGTCCGCAACCTTCGCGATCTGCGCCCCAGGAAGCCACAGGCAAGTGTCTGCACCTCACCTTGGTCTGCGCACAATGCTCTAAGGAGAATGTCAAGGGCAAGGTCATAGTCTCTCCCTGAACACCGTGGACCTGTAAACTACTAGTTACCACTGAAAAACAAGAATTACTTACCACTCGAAAAACGCTGACTAAATAGAGTTCTTTATTGTTGAGAAATTCTCATGATGATTGGCGTTTTTTGTGCCCCAACGCCCCAACGGGTTGTAAAACCGCAATGAGCTCTGCTCAAGATTCGCGAACTTTTTTAGAAACACTTGCTGAAATAGATTTCCTGAATTATAAAAGACAATGACCTTTGATAAAACAGTATTGTCACACAGATTTAAAAAAGAAAATCCAGTGTGCATTAAGTAGTGTAACTTTAATATTTGAATGCGTTAATCAACAGACCAATCCGCCCTGGATCTCATCATCAAATCGCTGCAGTCCGCGAGTATGTCCTGCGAGGGCACTCACTTCGATGGACAAATCCCGCACACGTTCGTCATCTTCGGGGCTTCGGGCGACTTGGCCAAGAAGAAGATCTACCCGACGCTGTGGTGGCTCTATCGGGACGACCTTCTGCCCAAGCCCACAAAATTCTGTGGCTATGCCCGCTCCAATCTTACGGTTGAGCAGATCAGGCAGAGCTGTCACCAATACATGAAGGTGACTTTGGAACTCTTCCAGACAAGGCCTTGGAATCTCTAAGCCAATCCCCTTTGCTTCCACAGGTTCAGTGCACGGAGAAGGAGAAGTACGAACAGTTCTGGGCCCTCAACGATTACGTTTCCGGCAGCTACGAGGGGACCACAAGCGGCTACGAGCTGCTAAAGCAGCACTTGGAGCTGTTGGAGAACAAGAACCCAGCTAACCGCATTTTCTACCTGGCACTGCCGCCCAGTATCTTTGAGCCGGTCACGGTGAATGTCAAGGAGATCTGCATGTCGCGTTGGTGAGTGCTTTCCGCAAGTTTAAATCGATTTGAATCCTTTCCTAATTCAATGGTTTTGCTATCCCCGCAGTGGCTGGAACCGCATCATTATCGAGAAACCCTTCGGGCGCGACGATGTTTCCTCACAGGCGCTGAGCGACCACCTGGCCGGGCTCTTCCAGGAAGAGCAGCTGTACCGCATCGATCACTATCTGGGCAAGGAGATGGTCCAGAATCTGATGACCATTCGCTTCGGCAACAAGATCCTCAGCTCCACGTGGAACCGCGAGAACATCGCCTCCGTGTTGATCACGTTCAAAGAGCCTTTTGGCACGCAGGGTCGTGGAGGCTACTTCGACCAGTTCGGCATCATTCGGGACGTGATGCAGAACCACTTGCTGCAGATCCTGTCGCTGGTGGCCATGGAGAAGCCGGTGAGCTGCCACCCGGACGATATTCGAGACGAGAAGGTCAAGGTGCTGAAGAGTATTTCGACGCTTACCCTGGACGACATGGTCCTGGGACAGTACGTGGGCGACCCGAACGGCAACGATGAGGACGCACGAAACGGGTATCTGGATGATCCCACGGTCAACAATGAGTCCAACACACCCACCTACGCCTTGGGCGTGCTCCAGATCAACAACGAGCGCTGGCAGGGTGTGCCCTTCATCCTGCGCTGCGGCAAGGCGCTGAACGAGCGCAAGGCGGAGGTGAGGATCCAGTACCAGGACGTCCCCGGCGACATCTTCGAGGGCAACACAAAGCGCAACGAGCTGGTGATCCGCGTGCAGCCCGGCGAGGCGCTCTACTTTAAAATGATGACCAAGAGTCCCGGCATCACGTTCGACATCGAGGAGACCGAGCTGGACCTCACGTACGAGCATCGCTACAAGGACTCTTATCTGCCGGACGCCTATGAGCGTCTCATCCTCGATGTCTTCTGTGGCTCCCAGATGCACTTTGTCCGATCCGACGAGCTGCGCGAGGCCTGGCGCATCTTCACGCCCATCCTGCACCAGATCGAGCAGGAGCGCATCAAGCCGATCAAGTACCAGTACGGCTCCCGGGGACCTAGGGAGGCGGACGTCAAGTGCGAGCAGAACAACTTCAAGTACTACGGGTCGTACAAGTGGCACGGCAGCAAGAAGGGGTCCACTGGCTGAGGCTCCGCCTTATCCTCCCGCACCACACACATGATACTTAACAGGATACTCTTTCTCTCTGTCCTTACGCGTATATATATCTATATGTAGTTACTTGGTTATGCTTAATTTTCTACGGTTTGTACAGCAGTGTTTTTATTGAATATACATCTATACGAGCTAGCATTAAACGATACTTGTGTGTTTTTCAACCGTGCAAATTGCAAATTACAAAGGAAAGGTATCATTCGGTTTGCAATTAAGTGTCGACTCTTGGCGTTACATTTGGCTGGGCATGGCTTTTCATAGTTTCAAATATTGTTGGTAACTTAGGGCTAGTGGTGTGAATCACTATTTCTGTTCATTGATAGCCCATGTACCCATGTTGTCGAGGAGGCGGCGGATTTATGTAGCCAACGTTGCGGTTGGGATTTATTTGGACATATGGAGCGGGGGCTTGAACATATGGGCTGACCACTGGGACACTTTTCGGCATTATTATCGGTTCCGCCTCCATGGTCAGACCCTCCGGGGCCTCCACCTCGTCGATGGTCGCATCCTCCGCCACCGGACTGAACTCCAGCTCGATGTAGGTGATGTTGTGACGCATGCTGCCCGGAAACGTCGTCGTTGTCACCGGCTCAACCGAATGGAGATGCGGCAAGTCGTCCACCTTCTTTTTCTGAAGCAGGTTCTCATAATACCATTGAATGTTTTCGGGGAACACGGGCTCAATATCGTCGCAGCGGTCAAGTTTGCGTTTGAGCCGGATCAGGGGCACAATGGAAAGGATCACGATAACCAGCACCACAATGGCCACCTTCGTTTTCGGCTGCAAATTTCTGATTTCCTGGGGGGAACCGCCGTAGTGATTGAGCCACACCAGGCCCCCGCTACCGGCACTATCAGCGTAGTCAGCGGCAACGGCCACCTTGAGCAGGACGGTGGATGTGCGGAACTCGTACCTGGTGTCCTGCACTCTCTCCCACTTTACGGATTCGGTGTCATTACAAATCTGCCGCATATTGCTGGAGGGGGCACACCAATAGACGATGTAACTGCGCAAATTCATTTTCTCCTCGGGTTCACTCCACGTTAGCAACGATAAGGTTTCGTTTAGATATACATTTTTTGGGCTCCGTCTTTCGGCATCATGAAGGCGGGGCACCCTCAAGGACATCCCCTGATGCGATGAGCCCACTGCATTCTGACTCCAGACCGTCACAGTGGCCTCTTTCTCAGAGTTCCATTGCGGAAATATGGCTGTCATAGTGCTCACCAATGTCGCATTATTCCTGGAAAGGAACCACAAGCATTATAAAATCAAATCGATGAAATTATCGCACGAGTCATTATTCAGAGACCCCATTACAATATATGTAAGTTCTAGGAATTAATCTTAAAATAAATAAATGACTATTTATATATAGCATCATTGCAAAAGTATTACGTATATTACGAACACGCGTCATGGGTTAACCTCATAAAAGATAAGATCTTTAAGTTTAAAAATCCTGTCAGGTTAAAGTAAATTGGTCTAAACTAGTACCACACGAGTCTGAATTATATAATTTGTTTTCAAGACGGACAAACGGACCTATCTAGATGGAGTATATATGATGGAGTACACCTCAGAGAGTCGAAACTATTCCTAAAAATGGGAAGAATCTTACCCGTCGCTAGACCTGAGGAAATAGGTGATATTGGGTCCATTGAAGTCCGCCGGGTGGAGCTGCTCCCAGAAAACCTGAAGATCCCTATTGGCATGGTAGGTGAAGCCAATGGGCCAGAAGCGCGGAGGCCGCGATGGCACTGTGGACGGGGTCTCGATAACGATCGCTTTCGGATACGGTTCCGACCAGGGCCCGTGGGGCAGGAAGTGCCGCTTCAGTTGCACCACAAACTTTTCGTAGGCTTGCTGGGGCGTGTCAAAGCAGAAATCTTCCCTCACCAGGTCATCCTGGAGAGTATCCTTCTGCAAGACATCCCAGGAATCGAGAGCTGGATTCAGGGGTTGGAACATCACCCTCCATTCCATAGAGGGAGAGTCGAACGCCCTGTTGGCATGGGGCCAATGCAGACACGTCTGGTTGCCCACCCGTGTCACATTCACACCGTTTTTTCCCCACTGGGGCACCTTTATCTGGTTGCTGTGCCGCACAAACATGTAGGTTTCCAGCATCGGGACCTCCGTGCTTCTCATGCTTAGCGTCAAATTGTAGGAGTCAAAGTGGGCATTCGTTAGGTTCAGGTTGCAGGACATCTCGCTGTCGGTGTGGATAATGTCCTCGCACTGCGTTTCAGCATCTCCGTCGCCCAGGCTGTACTTGGTATTTTCGTTTAGGGTCGAGTGCTCTGGCCGCAAGAAAGTGCAGCTCAGCATGGAGCCGGTCAAGCGGCAATCGATTTCGAGGGTCCTCAGATCGGGCCACACCCGCACCTCGGTGCTGGCCAGTAGGGCGTCCTTCGTGAGGCATAGGTAAACGTACCAGCCGCTGGCTAGGCCATTCTCCTTGGCCACGAGCGATCCATTCCGGATCTCCGTGTTGTTAAGCAGCGTCGTTTTTGATTGCATCAGCCTCCGCTCCATCACCAGACTCTGCGGAAATGCCGGGGCTGTCTCGCATGTGCATTGGACTTCATTGCTTTCGTTGACACTCCAGATACCGGATTTGCCAGCGGTCAGGCTGCATCTAAGGCTGGAAGCCAGGACTGGCAGCAGCGTCGGCGCCAGCAGGAAAAATAGGTTCGTCATTGACATTTTCTGGATCAAGTATGGCTTGAAAACAGCTTATTGGGGTTCCTTATCGACAACCGTGCACGTGTAGGCCTTCGGTCATCGAGAATTATTGGAAAAAACTAACAAACAATGGGCCTGACCACAATTTGCGACTCAAACTCAACATACAACTTTGCTGACTAGTTTACCGAGAGAGCATGATCTCCACGTCTAAAACATGACGCCATAAAATGTTAATTGCAATGCGCTTTTGCGTCTAATTGAATTCACTCGCATTCACTGCAGTCGCATCGCTCTGTAGTTTTTGTCTAAGCCAAGATAATATCCACGGAGCACGCCCCCTAAAAGTCGTAAAAACCCAACCGGGCTGCTGGATAACTGAAAACAAAGCGCGCAGGATCGAGCCGGTCCCCTTGATGTGGTCGGGAATGCGTGTAAAAAGCCACTGAAGGCATGGGGAAGAGCTGAGAATGTTTTAACGATTTCCGAGCATCGCCGACTATCGATAGAGCATTACTTTAATTATATATTCTCTTCGAAATTGTTGTTTTTCTTATCACCAAAACGAACGCAATACAGTCAGCTACGTACCAGAATTAGATCTGCAGCAACCAAGCCTCTTTGGCTAGAGATGCTAATTTTAAATAAATTTGTCAAATTTAATTTAAAATAAATTTGTCAAATTTAACTTAAAATAAATGTAATATGAATTTGGTACCTATGGTATATAACACAAGTATATATGATCTATTTTTGTTCATTGACCTAAATGAAACGCGTTGATGTAGAAAAAATAACCCTAATCGCCTCATTACCGAGAAATACACGCGCCAATAAGCCCAACTGATAAATTGTAATTTTAAATGATAAGGCAAACAAACGTGACAGATTGATAACTCCAAGGAAATCACAATCATTCCCACCTTCTCCTCCTTCGTTTCCAGACAGTGATCCATCGGTTTCCAGACAGTGATCCATCGGTATCAGCTACTTCTCTGAGGCTATCCCCAGGCGCATTATACCTCCCAGCATCCTTCAGTCTCACAAATACCTCTTAATCCTCGACAGAAAATCTCTCCTGCTGTAATCTACAAAACCATACTATAGTCAAGTCTCTTCTACGAAATAACTGTAGGATATACTGTGAAAAAATACCAAAAGCCTAGCAAGAACACTTAGTGCTGCTTCCTTAAACAATGCCAAGAGTCATGAGAACACTAAAGTTATACCACTTTCAAGACCTTGCATTACAATTCCATATATTGGTATATCCCCAGCAAATTATTTTAATAAAATACGACGGAATTAGTAAGAAAATACGTATTAGGTGGGAATTACTTTGCTACTTTAAATTAATTCCAAAAGGAAGACGAAGCCTTAAATTCGTAGAATTTCAGTGACGGGGACAAGGGCAGAGTTGAGACTCATCGATCAACTGGGGAGGTGATTACAAAAATAGCACCCTAATCATTTCTTGGAATTATTTTGAAAGCAGATGATATTTAAAATAAATATTAATGTTCTAGTGATAATTAAGTGACAAATTAATAAAAATTAATTATATTTTGAGTAGACCTTTGAAGATCAATTTTGACGCATTTTAAGAAAAACTATTAGTAAAAATTTGAGTAAAATACTTTTATGAGAGTGTTAAGGTATTCAAAGCAAGTGGGGGCATCTATATGTAGGTGTTACGAATGGGACATCAAGTAACAGGGGGTTAAGGGGATTTCCTTTGTATACAGTATTGTATATACCGCATAAAAATCCACAAGTAACGATAAACTCCTCAAGCATTCCCCCAACGTTCCCCCGTCTCTTGTTCTACTCCCATTAGGCTGCCGTTTTCGCGATAAGGTAGCGAAAGTCGGGATTGTTCTGCTCCCAGTAGAGGCGGAGATTGGTCTCCGAGGAGTCAATGATGCACCGAACCTGGAAGTGGTTCCCGATCGGACGCTCCACCTTGACGGGGCTCAGGATCAAGACACCTGGAAGCTCATTTGAAACTGAAAAGGTTAGGGATCGCTTCGAAAACTAAAAAAACTCGGAGATCTTGGCGAGATCGTTAAAGTTTGGCATCAATTGTAATCCCCACGAAATTGTGACCCTTGCGACCAACACAATTACTCATGTTTAATTTAAAATTAAGTTTATTTTTAATATTATCGTTATTATTATTATTATTATCGTAATAAGCTCGATTTGCGCTGGTTCGAGAATGGTTAAGTGGATGAGTGTACGAATACGAATATATATATAAAGATGTATATTCCGTCCGTACACTTCAATGTATTCTATATATAGTATATATATATATATATGTATATAAAAAATACTATAACGTTACAAATACTTTCTGCGCTCCCACGCCTCGCCCACGCATCGCGAAAGAATGCGAAATAAATTATAAACGAAGAGTTGTACATTCGTCCGATGAGTTGCCATTAGGTTCCTAATATAAAATAAAAAAAAACAGCTGCCCAAGGTTACGGCTGCTCCCCGGGCACCACGCTCCCGGGGATGGCGGTGCAATGCAAATGAGCTGGGAGGAGGATGTGTGGCATGTGCGGCAGGTGCTGCAGGTGCGGCCTGGATGGGTGAAACGGGTGGATTGTGGCTAGGATGCTGCTGCGGCTTAGAGCACATGTCGGTTGTGGGCGAGGGCGTTCAGGTCCTGGGGCGTCACATAGCCATTCATTTGCGGCTGCAGACGCGAGGCGTGCGCATGCGGATGCGAGGGATGCGACAACGCTCCACCGCCGCCAGCGGTCCCTGTCGCTCCAGCGCCTCCTCCAACTCCTCCTGCTCCTCCGTTTGCCGATAGGGCGGCGGCGGCCGGTCCGACGATGCCAGGATGCGGGGGCGGCAGCGGTGGCCCGGCCGGCTTCACCAGGCCCGTCAGCTGCAGCTGCTCCATGGTGGTGTAGCCGATGTCGGCGCCGAGTTTCGCCGCTGGCAGCGCCCCCAGCTGCGGTCCATGCTGCTGGAACAGAGGCGCCGCAACGGGCGGCATTGAGCCCGTAACCGTGGCGGGTCCGCCTCCTAGTCCCCCTGCGGCTGCACCTGCACCGGGAGCCGCAACGGGGGCCACAGGAACCGCGCCGAGGGGCCGCAGTTTGTGCACGTCGGAGGCCTGAACGTAGTTGTCCGTGAGCAGGTGCGCCGGCGGAAAGAATGCGGATGCTGCGTTGGCAGTGGCAGTGGCGTTGCCCAGTGGAGGAGCGGTGGCGGCCAAAGCGGGAACCGCAGCGGTGGCGGGGGGACCGGGATTCAGACGCGACTGGAGGATGGGCACTGGGACATAGCCGCTGAGGGGGACGCGCGGCAGGGGGTTAGCTCCTGCATTCACTCCGCCAAACTGCCCGTTGCCTGCCCAGTTCTTCATCTGCGTGGGCTTGATGTACCCGTTGCCAGCGCCGCCCGTCTCCTCACCATTCTTGTCCATGTCGCTCTCTCGCGGTGGCTCCTGCTCGCCCTCGTGCTCCTCAACCTGCTCGCTGTCCAGCTCCCTTTCCCGCTCCCGCTCCCGCTCCCTCTCCCGATCGCTGGCCATGTGGAAGCCGTGCCGCATGGAGATGTAGCTGGTGGGCGGGGCGGCCGCGCTCACGGGCCCCAGTTCCGGGTGGTCGTCGTAGATGTCGCGATCGGTGCAGCCACCGCCCCCGGACGAGGAGACGGTGCGCAGGAGCTTCGAGCTCTCGCTGCCGCAGCTGCCGAAGTCGTGCAGCAGGTCCTGGCGCATGTCCTGCGGCGAATCGCTAACGCGGGTGCACACAATGCCGCCCGGGGTGTGATCCGGGCCATGGCTCGGCCCCAGACCCCCCAAATTGGGCTTCTTCAGGGTCTCGATTATCCCCTCCGGCAGCACCAGCCCGATGTCCGACATCTTGCGATACTTTTTGTACACCAGGTAGAAGATAATGCCCAGGACAAGGATCGCCACGCACACCTCGATCGTCTGGTACATGGCCTTCAGGGAGTGCGTGTCCGGGGTGCAGATGAAGCCGTAGGTGCCCCACTCGGAGCGGTGCAGCCGATAGGCGGTCGCATTCGCGCCAAACTCCTCGAACCGCGAGCGCTCCTCCTCGTCCAGCGCGTCCATGCGCACCTCGCAGACTGGGAGGCTCTGGCCCAACAGAGGGCCCGCCACCGACGACCCTGGCGACTGCTGCGCAAGCAGATGCTCCACATTAATGGCCCGCACGGCCAGCTGGAAGGGATTGTGGCTGGTGCAGCGGGGCGTGGGCATCACGTAGGAGCGATTGTGGCCCGGCAGGATGTAGCTGATCAGGCAGCTGGCGTTGTTGTCGCGCAGCGAGACCTCGTAGAAGTCAATGCGTCCCGCTGGCACCCTCGGCGGCCGCCAGTCCAGGCGAGAGCTCTGGTCCTTGTTGTTCGTCACGGAGAGCGACGGCGGCGAGGGAACTACAACGAGAAAAGGCTCTTAGCTCTCAACGGGGCAACGAGGAGGATACCGGGGGGAATAGAACTCACCTCCGATGGACGTGATGAAGGCGACCACGTTCGAGGGCTCCGAGGGATACAGGGTGCGCGCACGCACGCTCACCTCGTAGCGCGTGTAGGCCGTGAGGTTGCCCAGCGTGTAGTTGATGGGCTTCTCGCGGTCGACGAGCTCGTTGGAGGAGGCCGCCAAGCTGAACTCCTCGGGCGGGCTGTGCGGCGAGTCGAGGGCGCGGTAGAAGCCCTCGTACGTGCGCACCACACCGTTGGCCCGCAGCGGCGGCTTCCACGCCAGCTGCACGCTGCCGCTCTCCACGCGCAGCATCTGGAGGTCGCGCGGCTGGCTGGGAGCCGCCTCGCCCGTCCGGTTGACCAGTTCGTCGCTGTACTTGCTGGCCCGCGACTCCGAGTACATCAGCATCTTGACGCTGTAGTCGGTGTAGGGCACGAGGTCGCGGATCACGTGCTGCTTGGCGTACCGGTCGTGGATCACCTCGGTGGTGCAGTTGTCCGGCTGGCCGGTGGAGCGCTGGCAGTAGGTCAGGTTGAAGCCGCCCAGGATCACCGGGCAGACACGGCCCGTGCTCCACTTGACGGTCAGCGACGAGTTGCTCGCCGCGTCGATCGAGGGCTCCATCTTGGCCAGGTCGTCCTTCTTGTCGCTGCTGCAGATGAGCCACCGCAGGCCGGTGTTGTGGCTCCGGTAGTTGGCCGACACGGCCATGTTCAGCGAAGGCAGCTGGTTCTGGGCCGTCGTGAACTGCTGCTGCTGTCCCCTGGCCACCGCCGGCACCTCCGCGAACCGGATGGAGCCCTCGCACTCGGAGAGCAGGCCCGGCTTGGGCACGCACCAGAAGACCGTGTAGTTGGTCAGATCGCGGCGGTCCTCCGGCGGCTCCCAGGTGAGCGTGTAGCTCTCGTTGTTCGGGTTGTACACACTGCGGATGTTCTTGGGCACGCGCACCCGGAAGTCCTCGTTGCTGATCGGCCCGATCGACATCCGCGTGGCGTCCTCCGAGACGCCCATGCTGTTGCTGCTGCGGATGAGGAGCTCGTGGTGGGCGTTCTGCCGCCACCGCTCAATGAGGGCCGAGTTCGAGAACACCTGGATCTGGCCGGGGTCCCTGGGGAGCAGACGAAAAGAAGATTAGGCTAGTTAAGTGGGCAAGGGCACTCCCCAAGGTGTTACTCGCGAGTCACCTCAAGCAAGAACAAAATCAAAGAAACACTTCACAAATTGAGACGGTAAATACGTCTATACCTCTTGAAGGTATCATTCTCAATGTGTAAACAAACTGGCACTTTATATCTAAAACCAATAATGATTCAAAAGCGACACCACTCGTGGAGCTTTCTACTCCGCTGGGTTGTTCAGAATAAAGCCGCATATAGCGTCAATTAACACTAAGAAAATAATTTCTGGGAACGGTCGCGTGTTCAAGGTATTCCGTTGCGAGACATCAGTTCGCAGAATCAAACGGAGACGACTGAATGAATAAGTTAGACAGCCGCTGACAAGGGCACTAATTAACATTGATTAATAGAGGGGGGGTTGATAAGAGATTACGACGAAGAGAGCCTCCGAATGAGGTGTTAGTTTCACAGTTCAGGCCGCACATATATCACACAAAACAAGTTGAGGGATGCAAATGCCACAGCACAATTATAGCAACAATAAATATTTACTTTACTAAAAAATTCTTGATCTGATCGAGCATCCTCAATGGCTGGCTGCTTTAACTGGTTGGGAATTACAAGAATGCGTCTTGTGGAAAATTATAAAAGTCGAGCAACAAGAAATATTTAATTTACTAAATAATTATTGATCTGATCGAGCATCCTCAATGGCTGGCCGCTTTAACTGGTTGGGAATTACAAGAATGCGTCTTGTGGAAAATTACAAAAATCTAACAAGAAATATTTAATTTACTAAATAATTATTGATCTGCTCGAGCATCCTCAATAGCTAGCTGCTTAAACTGTTTGGGAATTACAAGAATGCGTCTTGTGGAAAATTATAAAAGTCGAACAACAAGAAATATTTAATTTACTAAATAATTATTGATCTGCTCGAGCATCCTCAATAGCTGGCCGCTTAAACTGTTTGGGAATTATAAGAATGCGTCTTGTGGAAAATTATAAAAGTCGAACAACAAGAAATATTTAATTTACTAAATAATTCTTGATCAGATCGATCATCCTCAATAGCTGGCCGCTTTAACTGGTTGCGAATTATAGAAGAAAGAAAAGATAAGATGTAATTTAAAGTGGTTCTCCTAATTGACCATCCTCCTAGTCGGAAGAGTAAACTAATTGGGATTTGTAGGTCACATCCTTGAGCAGCAAACCAACTCGAATTTAGCATGACAACATTAACATTAGAGTTTTCAATACGTCTCTTTATTTTTGCAAGAGAACGTTTTGGTGGTCTGCCCGCTATGATTTCCTGGGAATTCCCAAAACAACAATCCGAAAATAAATGCCATATTCAGATGGCGCTGTCGATGGCTTCGTGGTATCAATGGACTTTTGTTTACACTACCCAATTCCCGAATATTGCAATAGCAGGAAAGACTATGTAAACCGAATACTTTCCCCGAACGGCGATTGCAATCGCTGGAAGCCCCTGCGATTGCTATTATTTTGACTGCAGCTGTAGGCCAGAGCCCGGAGACCGGAGCCCGGAGCGCGGAGCTGGGAGCTCGGAGCTCGGTCGGTTTCAATTCCGGCAAAGCGGCGGTAAACAGAAGCGGAGATACTGCGAATCACAGGGTAATGTGCGGGCGGATGGACAACCGAATCGGTTTCCCTTTCCACCGATTTCTCTCCAATACCATCCGATACAGTCCATCATCTTCTCGCTAACGAACGTGTTTGGTTGCTGCCACAGAGCGCATGTGCGAGTGCGGGGCGGCAGCAACAACAGCAGCAAGCAGCAGGCAGCAAGCAGCAGGCGGCAGCAGCAGCAGCAGCAGCAACGGCAGCAACAGACAAGGCAGCAGCACTTCGGGTGAATTGTTAAAAATAAACATTTTCAGCGGAACCCCAGAACGGGAATGCTTGCTGGCTGCTTGTGCAAATACTACGCCGTATACGTGCCATACGGATTCGCGTGAATTCGGTGGAGCTTCCCTCCCCCCCTCACTTGGTGCTCCCAAGCGGTTTAGACGGCTAACTCCCCAAAGAGACCTCCCTCCCCCAGCACACCCCGTCGTATCAGTGGTACTCACATTAGGCTGCCGTTTTCGCGATACTCGCTGATAATGTAGCGAAAGTCGGGACCGTTCTGCTCGTGCGGCTCGAGGGGCTCCCAGTAGAAGCGGAGATTCGTCTCCGAGGAGTAGACGTAGAAGCTGCCGTAGGTGACGCGCGGCGGACGTCGCGGGCGGGCCGGCTCGGTGGCAAAGTTGTAGACCAGCGGCTCGCTCCACGTTGTGTTCTCGAGGTTGACGCGCACCTGGAGGCGCAGGGTGTAGTTGTAGCCGGCGAAGGGTAGGTCGGTGAGGCATAGGGTGTCCTTGATGGTGGAGCTGTTGTTGCGCCAATAGTTGCGCTGCAGGGGATTGAAGTTCTGCGGCGAGACGTTCACCAGCCAGGCGAGGCCCCGGGCGTAGGTGGTGCGTCGGGGCATCTCCCACGAGAGGCAGATCGAGCTGTCCGTCCGATTGACCACGGTCAGGTTCTGGCCCGGACGGGCCGGCACCGTACGCTCGTAGTGGTTCACCACCACCTGTTGCACCTCCCGGCCGAGGGCGTTGTGCATCTCGAGGCGGAAGTAGTAGAACTCGTTGAAGCGCTTGTACTGCTCGTTGGTGATGTTGCAGGTGACCGTGGGCGCCACATCGAAGTTGCAGTCCACTGTGTACGAGTAGTGGTCGTCCTTCTCGGTGGTGAAGCTGACGTTGTACTTGGTGAGGATGCGGTTCTGCGGCTGCGTAAAGTTGCACACCATGTACTCGAGGTCGTAGGCCATGCACCCAAAGTCCCGGATGCGCATCGGACGCGTACCGATGTAGACCTTGGACGTGTTGATCACGTACACGCCGCACATGCACATGTAGTCGCGCTCCTGCTCGACGGCCCCCTGCACCCGCAGCTGGATGGTGGTGTCGTTGATCTCGCGGATGTCCGGCGGATGGCGGTAGTCGCGCTCGTGGGTGCGGAAGTACAGCTCCTTCACGGAGCACTCCTCCCGCGAGACGTTCATGCCGCGCAGGTGCGTCTGGTTGATGGTGCAGTCGATGTGGAAGTCGCTGCCGATGGCCTGCTCCACCTTGACGGGGCTAAGCCAGCCGGGCTCGGCGGTGGCCAGGACGCCCAGGACGCCCTGGAGCAGGAGGAGCGGCAGGAGCGCGGCGAGCGGCTCGACCACCCGCGCACCCCCCATCCTTGCTCTCTGTCTTCGGCTCTCCTCTTGCCTTCGCTGGCTTGTTTTGGTCGCTTCTTCGGGGCAACAACAGGGCAACGGGGCAACGGGGCAGCGAAATGGGAATGGGAAACAACAAAAGACCTAACTCGCTCTCCCTCCCGCGATGCCTGACTAGCACTATCGCTCTCGCTCTCGCTACCGCTACCGCACGCACACCTGGCCGCTGGCACTTGTGTGCTCTTCGCTCTGTGTGCCCTGCCTGGGTGTATGTGTGTGTGTGTGTGTGTTGGTGGGCAATTCTCGGAAACCGTTTATACGCTGCTCTTCCTGGAAACACTTTTAACGCATCGCACGCTCCGCGGGTGGAACTGAACTCTCTTTTGCCTGCTGGCCAGAAACCGACTGATGCACTTTTCACTCTGCTAGCCCGTTCTTGGGCTGCTTGCTTTTTGGGCTTTTTTTTTTCAAGGGGAACTGGATGCAATCCTGCGGCGATCGCTCTTCCCCTTCCCGCTCGCGTTCGTGTCGTCGGATTTTCTGTTACTGTTTCTGTTTCTGTTTCGTTCCTGCTCTGGCTGCCACTTATCGGGGCCCGATACGCGATACACGATACACGATATCCAATACACCTCGGCGGGGGCGCCACCAAGAGCTCGTTGGCAACGCAACTTCGATAGGCCCCCGCGGCACACACCTGGCAGGTGTAACAGCCCAATGGGATACTCAGCCAAGCCGGTCGAACTATCGGAATTCAAATGAGCCAAACCAATGAGACTGTATGGTATAAGTTTACGAAATACCTTGTATGAATATGCACCGAAAACGCAATTACCAATAATTTGATTATCCATGAAACCCTATTTCACAACTGGTATGACTTGGCGCCAAACTCCCCGGAAATTCGCTGAAACCCCCCTTACCATGCCATTTCAAACGGAATTGTTATCGAAATCCGTTATTTAAACCAAAATATCAAGAAAACATATGGCATATATAGTAAAATTTAATAGAACCCAAGTGGTAAATGCAGTTTTTAATACATTTTCTTATTTTTTTTTATAAATTAATTTTATTAATCTTGCTAATATAGGGTATGTGAGACTTAATTGGACTGAAATGCTTCTATATAATATAATTTAACATTTTATCCCAAAACAAGTCACGGAATGTTTCAAAAAAGATAATTTTACAATGAGCTGTAAAATTTTCTCTTTTCAATATTTTAATATTGTTATTTAAGTCAATTTACCAAGCCGCATATTTAGTCCACTATTGGCAGATAAATTCCCTTTAATTTTATTTGAATCCAATTTCATAATTTTTAGTAGTGATTTCGACTTGCAAAGAGTCGAATCGCTAAGGAATATTCTGGAATATTCTACACCGAATAATTGTAATGCATCGTATTGGTTTAGTAAATAAATTTTACTAAGAATTGTCTCACAATTTGGCAATCTTAAATATACAGATATATTTTCATATATAAAAAAAAAAACCCTCAAGTGAGTGTAAATGTTGGAAAATATCAATGCAGCCCTGGGCTGTGTGGTGTGCGATGAAAGGGCGAAGGGCTCAGAGCTCAGGCCTGGTGGCTCGTGACTTTTTATCGCTCGCACTTGATAACGGCCGGCGGATGGCAGGTCCCGCGGCGCATTGCATGGCCCGTGCGAGGGCCAGAAAGTGATGAATCACTGTGCGGGAGGCGCAACAAATGTTATCGATACATCGATAGGGGCTATCGGATAGCAGCCCTGGGCGGTTGCAACACTCAGCCATGTAGAATGGGGCAGTGTGCGTGTGCGTGCGTGTGTGCGAGAAAGTGACGAATTAGTTTTCATCAAATGGAAAATAATTTGAGTTTAGTTTGAACACACATACCTGTCCAGAGTGAGCTAAAATTACAGTAAGTGACACAACATTTCGAGCACACACCGGCCAAAGCACACAGCCAGAACGGAGCGGACCCGGGCAGAACATTAAACAGTTACCCAGAACACACTACCACGAAACCACCGTGACCACCGAGACCCCGACCCAGACCCCCAGACCAACAAAACCCAAAACAGCGCACGACGAAATGGCGGAAGGCGGCAGCAAGCGCATCAACGTGGTTGTCAAGACGCCAAAGGACAAGAAGTCGGTCGAGGTGGACGAGGATTCTGGAATAAAAGATGTGAGTACAAGGTATAATACGCGCCTAGCCGGGTAATTGCTCTTTACTCCTTGCTCTTGCCCTGTCCCTGTCTCTCTCCCTCTCTCTCTCCCACTCCCTCTCCTTTTCCTTTGCTTCCTCTTCCTCCCTATTCCCCTTCCTCTACCCCTTCCCCTTCCTCCTCCTCTTCCTCTTGCTTTGCAATCAATGCCCAGGGGGTACAGTGCACTACGACTAAGTGGCACCACCACCATCACCATCGACCGACCAACCGACTAACGGTGGTGGTGGTGGTGGTGGCAAAGTGCAGGGCTGCGCGTGCCCTTGAATTTGTTGTTTTTTTTTCCCCCGAAGCAAATCGAATCGAATTACATATCGAATCGGAAAATCTAACGGGTCCCAGCAGGCGGGGCGCCGACTAGCAAGGCAACGGCACAATTCTTGACACTCCACACTCACTCATTCATTGGCTTTCGATCTCGTCCCTCGTTCCGTTCCGTTTCGTTCACAGTTCAAAATTCTGGTTGCACAAAAGTTCGAGGCTGAGCCCGAGCAGCTGGTGCTTATTTTTGCCGGCAAAATTATGAAGGACACGGACACACTGAAGATGCACAACATCAAGGATAATCTGACCGTGCATTTGGTGATCAAGTCGCCGACGCGGACCAACGAGCAGCCCGCCCGCGCCCCCGCCGACGTACGCCAGACGCCCTTCGGCCTCAATCAGTTTGGCGGCCTCGCGGGCATGGAGGCCCTCGGGGCGGGATCGAACACGTTCATGGACCTGCAGGCGCGCATGCAGAACGAGCTGCTGAACAACAGGGAAATGCTGCGCTCCCTCATGGACAATCCGCTGGTGCAGCAGATGATGAACAATCCGGAAACGATGCGGCAGCTGATCACATCGAATCCCCAGATGCAGGACCTCATGCAGCGCAATCCGGAGATCTCGCACATGCTCAACAATCCGGACCTGCTGCGCCAGACGATGGAGCTGGCCCGCAATCCCTCGATGCTCCAGGAGCTGATGCGATCCCACGACCGGGCCATGTCCAACCTCGAGTCGGTGCCGGGCGGGTACAGTGCCCTGCAGCGGATCTACCGGGACATCCAGGAGCCGATGATGAATGCGGCCACCGAGTCCTTTGTCCGCAATCCCTTTGCCGGCCTCGTCGAGGGCGGTGGCGGTGCCTCGGCGGCGGGCGTTAATCCGCAACAGGGCACCGAGAATCGCAATCCCCTGCCCAATCCCTGGGGCGGCAGTGCCACCAACGGCACAGGCACAGGCACTGGCACTGGCGGGGCCGGGGCCGCGAACAACGGAAGCCGGACGGGCGCTGATTTGCCGCCCAACAACGTGATGAACACGCCGGCCATGCGGAGCCTGCTGCAGCAGATGGCCGACAATCCGGCAATGATGCAGAACCTCCTGAATGCGCCCTATACGCGCTCCATGATGGAGACAATGTCCCAGGACCCGGATATGGCCTCGCGCCTGCTGAGCACCAGTCCGCTGCTGTCGAACAATCCGGCGCTGCAGGAGCAGCTGCACCAGATGATGCCGCAGTTCATGGCCCAGATGCAGAACCCCGAGGTGATGAACATGCTCACCAATCCGGACGCGATGAACGCCATCCTGCAGATCCAGCAGGGCATGGAGCAGCTGCGCAGCGCCGCCCCCGGCCTGGTGGGCACCCTGGGCATACCGCCCCCGCCTCCGGGAGTCACCTCTGCCGCCACGGATCCCGCCAGCGGCGATGGCAACACCGCGGTCAACAACACCACGTCCGCCAGTGGCAATCCGGCGAGCAATGCCACCGGCCCGGGGGCCGCACCAAACCTAGCGCCGGGCGGGGGGCCAAATGCGCAGCTCTTCAACGATTTCATGATGCGCATGCTCAACGGGATGTCCAACAACACGGACAGCACGCAGCCACCGGAGGTGCGCTATCAGTCGCAGCTGGAGCAGTTGGCTGCCATGGGATTTGCCAATCGCGAGGCCAACTTGCAGGGTGAGTCGTGCATCGCCAACTTACAGGGTGACCGAAAACTAATCGATTGCTTTTCTGTTTGCTTGCAGCCCTGATCGCCACCTTTGGAGACATCAATGCGGCGGTGGAGCGCCTGCTGTCCCTCAACCAGTTGTCCCTGAGTTAACAACGTTAAGCCATTTTCGAAAATCTACACACCCAACACACACACTGTAAACAACAACCTGTCTCTACTACCTAAAACTATATATCTATCAGAAGAACCTAGATAGAAGGAGGACACTACCGGAGCGACGAGAAACACGACGAGAATATGAATGTGAACATGGAAATCCAAAAACTACAACCCCCCAACCCCCCTAGCGTCCAAACCGCTAGCAACACCCCAACCCCCAATCGACCCCAACATCCCTACCCCTAAGAAACTAAGCAAGCAAGCATACACCATACACTCGAAACACATCAGACATCCGACCCGCACACTTGGCAGAGAGGTGACCGTGACCGCTGATTGCATTATTTTGTCCACCGCGCAGGAAATACCTTGAATCCCACACACTGCACCCTGTAACTCTGTAACTCTGTGTTTGCTCCTAGAGAGCTGGGAGATGTACAACCTGGAGGAGAGTTATCTCCAAAAATGGAGCTAGCATCGAAGGAATGATATGTTGAAGACAATGAAAACCAAAGGGAGCGCTTTTTTTTTTTTTTTTTTTTATGTTTACGTTGACAAGGAGCTCGACATAGCACACACATCCAAGTTACCTTAAAAGCGGAAATGGGTGTACTAACCAAACGAATGAGTATACCCGAGCATACACACCTAATTTTCGGCATTCCCCACACAACAAGCCACATATGGCACACACGCACCGCCTCACACACACAACACACGGCAATGACAATATCGCAAAATTGCCGCTAATGTTTTATAATAAACTTAACATTGTGCCCTCGTTTATCATTATGAATGTTACGCCTGTATTTCATCGCTCGCCGCATTGTTTGTGGGGCTCTTTTCATGCTGCTCTTGATCACCATCAGGGGCTTTCCCGATCACTGCACTCCCCGACGGCTTAGCAAACCCCTCTCCGTGATTCACACTCACTCGCTTCACACACACACCTCGGTCGCATTCGGTGGGCTATATACTTTATACTTATGTGTTTATCTATATACGTTATACGTGCATATAGATATATATATATTAACTATTCCATGGTGTTAACAAAAGACGTAAGCATACATATTTGAAATTCCTTTTTGAAACCGAAACAAGTCCCACAACACAGACACCACACACACCAAGCACACCAAACACACATTTCTTTAGGCCTAAACTAGCTATTACTTTGTATTCGCCGGATCGTCGTGTTGTCTTGGCCAAAAAGGATATACTATACATATTTTTTTGTTTCTGGGCGGGAAGCGGGGGAGTCTTCCGATCCGCATCCACAACCACAACCGCAACAAGAGAAGGTGCGATAACAAGATAAGGTGCACCACCCCAACAACCGTATGCGTGCGCGCCACTGTGGGGGGATAGCGATCGGAGGCATTATTTGTTTAGGAACGGAAGTGGCGGAGCTCTAAGTAACTACTTGTATAAATGGTCACATGTGTTTTAAAACAAATGAATAAAGCTGCTTTGGTTTTAGATTATAGCCAAGTTGCGTTTTATTTCGTATTTCGGGCGGTTGGCGGTTGGCGGTTGGCAGGTCTCTCTCCACATCTCTTTCCAAATCGCTCCTGGGAACACACTCGACTCTATTACAGCAGCTGCTTGAGTATACAATCGAAACATATAATGTACTCGTATGTGGTATATGGTATATGTGTATATGGTACATAGCACTACGATTAAAAGGCACTCGCGTGCTAAAACACTCATTATCATTATCGATCATTATCGTATCAAATAGGGCTAGATGGGCCAATGGATCTGGGGGTGATGGATCTGGGGGGATGAGCATAGATTGTATGTATGTGATGCATGTGCGGGGTCAGAGCTCCTCGAAGAAGGCCACGCGCGCCATCGTGGAGCCGGACTTGAGCTTCTTGAGGGTGGAGTACTTGTTCTGGCCGGCCTTTATCTGGGCCTCGCTGAGTATGTCCAGGTTGCTCTGGTTCTCCTCGATCTTGTGCGGCGCTATCTCGGAGCGCAGGGTCTGCAGCTGGTTCTGCACCTGCTTCTTCGACTTGCGCAGATACTCCAGGTGGTTGCGCTCCATCTCGTTGGTGATCTGCTCCATCTCGTTGTCGGTGAGTATGAACTCCTTGGGCTCAAAGTCGTCCGATATGCCGCTCGAGTTGTCGCCCTGGGCCAGGTAGTGGTGCGTGGTCAGCTCAGCCCCGCCGGCTGTGTCCATGTCGTTTGTGGAGCTGCTGGTGGCCAGCGAGGGAGTGCTCACAGCCGCCAGACTGCCGGCCGCCGTCGTCGTCTGCGAGACGTGGACGCCTGTGGCGGTCAGCAGGCTGTCCGTGGAGGATTTGCGGCCGCTGTTGAGGAAGTTCAGCAGCCGGGCGGTGGCCTCGCGCTCCGCCATCTTCGCGCAGATGAGCTCCTTCTTCAGCTTCTCCGTCTCCGCCTCGCGCTTGTCGTTCTCCACCGTCAGCTGGTGGACGTAGAAGTCCGCGTCGCGTATCTTCTTCTGCAGGTCCTGCTTCTCGCGCTCGATCTTCATTTGGCGCTCGCGCAGCCGGTCCATCTCCGTCTTGAAGTGGTTCGCCTTGCACTCGGTCAGCTGCATCTGCTCCTCGTTGACGCGGCTCTTCTCGAAGTACAGCTCCTTGGTCTCCTCGGAGCGGCGCTAACGAAGAGACAAAGTCAGCGGGTGGCTGGGCAAACAAGGGACCACAACTAGTTACCAATGCATCGCTGGCCATGCGCATCTCGTTCTGCAGGTGCTCGAAGTTCTTCTCCAGCTCGTAGCGCTCGTGCTCGGCCTTCTCGCGCAGCTTCTTCTCCCGCATGAACTTCTTGCGCTCGATCTGGCGGCGCTGCTTCTCCTCCTTGGCCTGGGCCTTCATCTGCTGGATCTCCATGGTGTCGGGCTTGCGGCGCCGCATGTACAAATCGTGGTTGCCCTTGCACAGGTCCAGGATCTGCCAAGATTAAGAGTGCTTAAGCATGGGAGTGGGCCCCAAAGAGTGATGAGTGATGGACCCACCATCTTGTTGATGTGCAGGTCCTGCGAGTAGAATATAAAGTTGGAGACCTTCGCGTCCACCAGGCGGATGGTGAACTTCTTGTCGTCGAAGCTCACGTGCCGTATCTCGTTCCACTGGAACGTTGTCTTTGGCGTTAGCTTGTCCCGCTCGTCGTAGATGTTCAGACCCACGGCGGTGACCCCGAGCCACAGTTTGGTTTTGTTCTTGTTCTGCAAGGGTCAACCGGAAAATGGAAATGCCTAGGCGGTAGGGGTAGGAGGCCGGCCCACTCACTGTTATGGGGAAGTAGTTGACCCCGTACATGTCCAGGTCCTGGGCTATCTTCAGATACTCCATCTCCACCTCGTCGCGCGTCATCGGCTCGTGGTCCATGTACCTGCAAGGCAAACACAGTGAGTCAACGCAAAAAAGCTGCCAGGGGGGGGGCACCCACCAGGTCTTTATGCGCTCCTCCCACATCTCGGGCGTCATCTGGTACTGGTCGGTGACGCCCTTGGGCAGGAGCTCGCCCCCGGCGAGCATGCCGTCCTTGTAGGTCTCGTAGTCGTAGGGCCCGTACTGCACGTGCACGGCATACGAGGCCAGCAGGACGGAGGCCTCCGGGCGGCAGTAGATGTCCATGGAGAGGATGCTCTGCTTCACCTGCAGGAAGAACAGGTGCTGTGTGATCTCCTGGATCAGCTCCTCGCTCACGTTCTCCGGAAAGAACTTGGCATAGAAGCTGAACACGTAGACGTTGTTGTGGGCCTGCAGCTCCACGCGCTGGTCCCGCACCCGCTTGTCCATCTTCAGCCAGGAGACGTTGCTGCGCGTGTCCACGTACTGGAGGCCGAAGTACCAGGATTCGCGCAGCCCGATCGTCCGGCAGACGAGGTCGAAGAGGTCCTGGCCGGAGGCGCGCGGCTCCAACTTGAACTCCAGCTCCGAGTCGAAGGTGCTCACCCGCACCGACAGCGACCGGTTCTTCTTGGAGCTGAAGGGGCTCATCCTGCCCCGATGATTATGCGACGCCCTGCTTCCGGGTTACTTGTGCGCTCTTCCGCTCTTCCGCTTCCGCTTCCGCGTCCTGCTTGTGCTTGTGCGATGGCTTGCTAGGATTGTTACTGTTGTCCTGGGCTAGTGGCTGCCCTGGGTGCTGCTCCTGGTGCTTGGCTCTGCCTTGGGCGGCCACCCGTCGCGCATATTTGCTGTCCAATTGTTGGTCCACAGCTGCGAGTGGAAGAAAGAAGAGCCAGCGACCCGTTTATGCGCGGCCAAGTTCGCGATCATCTGGCATTGTGCTCTCCAGACTTGGCTCAGCCACAACTTTTGTTTGCCAGCGATCTAAGGGGATTTTACTTGCATAAATGGCTCAAACTTCACTATCTTTGGGCTCCCAAACCCTTAAAACTCTTCAAGAACTCGAAAAGTTCGCGAGCGGCGCTGCATAAACATCGCCAGTGTGACCAGACTTTCCAGACAAACGTCATAAATAAATACCAAACATAAACAATACGATCTATATAAATAAATATCCCCCACCCGAGCAGCTGTATTTACAATGAAAACCCCAACATATGCCCATAGAATGCCCCTCACCATTTTTGTTTGACCCAAAGAGACACTGCGAAGAGTCTGCGACCCGGCTCCCACCCCTAATACCCGTTGGGCGCCAAATTCAAATTTTCAAAGGCCTTGTTAAAAGTATCTGCTTTAATAGCCTAGATGTTAACATTATTTTATAACAAAATATGGACCGGCAATGACGAGGACTCGCTGGGAGCACAATCGCGTTTTTCTTCATACATACATCCTAATGTTTATCACACAAACGCGAATGTCTCCGGTGACGAGCTCCTCGTCCTCCTCCTCCTTCTCCTCTTTCTACTCTGCTCATAAGTGACAACTTGGTGCGGGTAGTATTGCAAAATATAGATATTGTATGTAACTGCAAGTGGCTGTGATCGAGCTCTGGGCCTGGGGCGGCACTTGGCACATGTGATTCGAGGCGAGGGGTGTGTCTGTGCTAGTGCAGGCTGCGTTTCATGCGCTCCGCGTGCAGGTCGTACAGCATGCGGTTCTTCTCGTAGTAGTAGGGATTTTGGTCGGCCCCCAGTTCGGGGTTGTACTCGTACACCGGCTCTGCAGCGGCAGTGGCGGGGCCAGCGGCAGCGGCAGCTCCTCCTGCCGGTCCTGGCGGTCCTGGCGGTCCTGCCGATCCCGAGCAGCCAGATGACCCGGAGTTGACATCGCCACTGTACAGGGGCGGAATGCTGCAGCTGCTGCTGCTGCTGCTGTCCTCGTAGGCCAGGTGCAGGCTGTTGATGCGCTTGGACAGGGGCGCGGACTCGCAGTTCAGGTCATCCTCCCGGCTGCGCTTCCTGCAAGGCAAAGATTGGGTGACAATGTCTCTATATATATGGACGGGCCGAGGGCCGAGGGGCGCGCAATCACCGTGTGCCCAGGAATCCGGCCATTTCGCTGTGCGAGTGCTTGCCGTTTGCCTATTGTGCTTGCTTAGCTTCTCGTTCCGCTGCTCGGCCTCCTCCTCCTCCTCCTCCTTCGCGTTCTCCCTTGCCCAGGCCTCTTCTTTGGTTCGCGCACCGCTATGGCAGTGTGACCAACTCGCTGATGGACCAACTTTCAAACGCAGCAGCTGCCCAAGCAGATTAACAAATGAGTTCTTTCAGCTTGCGACGATGCCGGGGCAAGCTCCGTTTTAAGTGACACAGCAAACTGCATATGAAGTTTTTGCCTTGTCAACGTTCCGCAGCTGCAACAGCTGCCGGGTGGCAGCATTGATCGCTCTTTGTGGCGCAACTAGGTGGCAACGCCGCGCCTCGTCACTCGCACGCATTAATCGCTGGAGGAGAGAGAGAACACACAAAAGAAAATAGTAGTTTTCCGTACAATCCGAAACCGACCCAGCCCCAGAAAAAAAAGCAGCGGAAAAGCGATCGGAGGTCCGCCAGCAGCTGCAACTGCAATCAAACGTAAGTGGAAATGAACGGTGAGCGAACGCATCGCCGGGTCCGGTTGCCGTGCCCAGGTGCCCAGGTGCCTGTGCCCAGGTGCGGGCCTCCTTCGAGGAAAAAAAAAAAAAACCGAACAACGCGACAAATTGCACAAAATGTTCGGGAGAAAATTCTCAAGTGAAAAGTGAACGAGCAGCGAAACGTTATCGATGTGCCTGTGTGCGATGCGAGTGTGCGCTGGTGTGTGTGCACCGAGTAACGGCTCCGTGTGTGCGCTAGTGTGTGTGAGAAATGATTTCGGTTCCGAATTTCATTCTTTTCTCTGAAATATAAAAGCGAAATCATAACCGATTTGCAACCGATTGCGGCCACTTTCCCCTCTCCCCTCTCTCTCTCTGCCAATTCCCGTTGCCGGTGCGAGGAGAAAAAGAATCTTAAGCATGGAAAGGAAGGAAAAAAAACTGCATTAGCATGCTCATGGACAGGCATTAACTCACACTAGTGCAACAGAGTTATGCGCCCCCCCCCACCTCTTCGTTGTCTATCTCTGTCTCGTTCCCTCTCTTTCTATTCTAGCATGCCCCGACCCATGTGTGCGTGTGTGTCACATTAGAATTCCCTTATCTGTGTGCGCGGTGGTGTTGTGCCGTGTTGTTGTTGTTGTTGCTGCTGCTGCTGCTGCCTTCCGTTCTTTCCTTTTTGTTTCTGTTTTGCTGTGTGTTGTTTTTCTGTTTGAGTCATCGCCTCTGCGACGATTGTGGATATTACATTCACATTGCTCAGATACACTACCTTCCCACTCCTCTTTGCCGCTCTGTCCGCTCTACCCGTCTGACCCTCCCACGTCCCGCCCCGCCCCGCCCCGCCCCTTGACCGGTTGAGTGGGGCAGATAAGGAGAATGGCGAAGAAGCGCAGCAAAGGAACGCCGAGGGGAGGACGAGGACCGAGAACCGAGAACCGGGAACCGCACCCACTTCGCACTTCCACCTCCACCCACTTCCAATCCCATTTTCCAGCTTTGGGCGCACATTGCACGCCACCTGACCGGCGGGAAACCCCAAAACATTTACGGGAGACTAGCCAGGGGGAAGGTCCTCTTTCGCGAAAGTCTCCTCCTGGGTGGAGACCCGTCTTTAAGGGAAGAATTGCCCCAGGAAACTAGCTGGGATCCAACTCCCAATGTAAAACAACTCTTTAGAGGAGGACTCCTCATGGGGATGGTCCAATTTCGGGGAAGAATTACTCAGAGAAGGATTGCCATGATAAGCACACAACTCTACCCTAGGGGTAGATTCCCTTTAAGGGAAGAATTTATCTAGGAATTAACTAGAATTACCAATTACCAATAAATAACAACTCTTTACAGGAAATCTCTCAAGGGGATGGTGCTTTTTTGAGGAAGAATTCCTCACAATATGAAATGCAGGGGAAGAATTGCTTGAGCCGTATCCAGGGATCAAAAAACTTCATCGGAAAAGAATTGTTCAAGAATTGTTATTCAAGATGAGAAGATTTCCCGATGAGAAGATTTCCCCTCTTTTGGAGAAGATTCCTTAGGAGATTACTCTTCAAGGGAAGAATTGATCTAGGAATTAGTAAGGATGCATCTCCCAATGAAATACAACTCTTTACAGGAAATCTCTCAAGGGGATGGTGTTTTTTTGAGGAAGAATTCCTTACAATATGAAATGCAGGGGAAGAATTGCTTGAGCCGTATCCAGGGATCAAAAAACTTCATCGGAAAAGAATTGTTCAAGAATTGTTATTCAAGATGAGAAGATTTCCCCTCTTTTGGAGAAGATTCCTTAGGAGGAGATTACTCTTCAAGGGAAGAATTGATTTAGGAATTAGTGAGGATGCGACTCCCAATGAAATACAGGAAACCCTGAGGGGCATGGTCCAGGGGACAGATGACTTCGTCGGAGAAGAATTGTTCAAGGCGCTATTCAGAATGAGGTTACCATTGAGACCACTTTCCTTAGAAGAAGAATATTCTGTGAGGGAGAATTGCTCGGAATACGATTCCCATTGAAATTCAAGAGAGATTCCTTAGGAGGAGATTCCTCGTTGGGGGAAGATTTCTCTTTGCTCTGGAAGAAACCCAGTTCCAATGCCACATGGTGAGGCTAATCTCTTACAATTGTGCAAGCAATTCAATTCTATATTCCAAATTGCTATTCAGATTCCTCCAGAATTCCCAACTCTATCGGGAAATATTTCTCAAGGAATTCCCAAACAAACTGCTTGTTGGCATTCTCCGGAAGAATTCAAGAGCTCGAGTAACAAAATCCAAAATCACTTGCAGATTCAAGGCGCCAAGAAATACGAGTATCGAGTTGTGCTAAACCCATCAGAATGTGCATGGCCTTCAAAATCGGCAAATGAGTTTCGGTCTTCTGTTTTTGGTTGTTTTGTTGTTTCACTTGAAGACTCACTAACGAAACCCTGGGACTTACATATGCAAAAGCCATTGCCAAGAAAGAGAGGAAACCCAAAGGTTCGGTAAAAATAGTTTTCAAACTTCTCCAACTGAACCGATTGGACTCCTACAATCAGCAAACTAAACCGAGTTACCTCAAGTTGAGAGCTAAGAAAACACTTGGGGGGAAAAACAGAAGCAGTTCCTCGGGCTGACGGCTTATCCCTCGAGTTATCAAAGAAGAACGATTGAAAACAGAGTTGGTGCCGCCAAGCAGAACTCGTACATTCCTTAGCCCAATGAAACAAAAAGAAAACGCTGGCCGAATAGCAATTAAATAGAAATAAGGCTCGGAGTTGCACTGACCAACTGTTCGCTCTTGTTTCGTTGCAGAAGTATTCCAAAATATGCAGACCATCAAGTGTGTGGTTGTGGGCGATGGAGCCGTGGGCAAGACCTGCCTGCTCATCTCCTACACAACCAACAAATTCCCCTCGGAGTACGTGCCCACGGTTTTCGACAACTATGCGGTAACGGTGATGATCGGCGGCGAGCCGTACACACTGGGACTCTTCGATACGGCCGGGCAGGAGGACTACGATCGTCTGAGGCCGCTCTCCTATCCCCAGACGGACGTCTTCCTCGTCTGCTTCTCGGTGGTCAGTCCCAGTTCCTTTGAGAACGTCAAGGAGAAGGTGCGTACGCAGCCTGCTTAATGGCCTGCCCAATTGGATCCAACGATTAACTTGATTTCTCTTCGATTTATATTATATCCCTCAGTGGGTGCCGGAGATAACGCATCATTGCCAGAAGACGCCGTTCCTGCTGGTGGGCACACAGATCGATTTGCGAGACGAGACCAGCACGCTGGAGAAGTTGGCAAAGAACAAGCAGAAGCCCATCACCATGGAGCAGGGCGAGAAGCTGGCCAAGGAGCTGAAGGCGGTCAAGTATGTGGAGTGTTCGGCCCTGACGCAGAAGGGCCTCAAGAACGTCTTCGATGAGGCCATACTGGCGGCCCTCGAGCCCCCGGAGCCGACCAAGAAGAGGCGTTGCAAATTCTTATAATTTTCCATACCGTTCCCCTGTCCTTCCCCACGCGCGTCTTCTATAACTTTGAACTATTTCTTCCGACCCTTGAATGTCGTATATCCCGATTTTTGCATTCTCTTGTCGCAATAACAACAAGCACTCCACCCCGCCACACGGCAGGCGTCCTTTCGACGATGATTTTGTGAGCAAACATTCAATATATATGCGTTATATATATGTTTTATTGTATTAGCTACTAGCTTCTACGCCTACTTACCCCCCCGAGTTCTGAGTTCTGAGTCCCGACTATCCGTTGCAGTCGCATTTTAAAGATAACTCAATGGTGTTTTTTTTTCTTTCTTTATTATTTAAATGTTTTGATTTTCGAGACGAACAAAAAGCAAACCTAAACCTTAAGCCCCAAAACCCGAGTACCCAAGATCAGCCGCCAGGCAGCCAGGCAGGCAGGCGGATTGGATCAGCACCCGGTTTTCGTTTCCCGCTGCTCTCCGATCGATCGATGGGTTTTGGCGCAATTAATTTTGATTAAGAGTCAAGATGTAGTAGATGAGGAGAACACACACAATAACGATATAGCAGAGAAAAAACACAAGAAAAAATTACAAAAAACAAAATGCAAAATTATTTATATATATTTCTTTATATATAATGAAAAAAATACAAAAAGTAAGAGCAAATAAATATATATTAAAACGAGAAATTAAAGAATAAACAATCCAGCAGTGGGAGAGCTACGGAGCATGCAATCTTTTTTGTTTGCATTAGTCGATCAAAAGCATTGCGATCTGTGTCCCAGGAGCAGGAGCAGCGCAACTGTGCGAAACATAATATTTATGATAACTAAACGAACGGAAGGATTTCGCATATTATTGTGTAAAACTAAGAGTATTGAAATACGATTAAAGCAAATAACAAATACAATGGAACGAAACAAACTAAGCGTTGCAACCACACAGACACAACTGAAATCTACAATCTATATATATATATATATATATTTAAATACATTTAAATATGTATAATCCATAAATTATAAACAATAAAACAACAAATGGCAACAGCAAGAAACAAATTTGTATTGTAGTTCAGGAACAAAACAAAGGAAAAGAAAGAAATACGAACTAATGCATTTTTTAATATTTTTATATGTATACATTATCAATTTTTACATTTTTTTTCTAGACCTTAGTGATTTAACATTATTGATTTCCGATAATATCTTATAATAAAAACGAAATCCAAAACGAAGTCTCTTTCTGTACTACTACTGACCCCAGGCGGGATGGGTTCACAACCCAAAACACAAGCCGATCCATTGATATTTCCCAGTGATACTGAGCACCTGGTACTCCCCATTCATATCGAGCGGGTTCCAGGTGTCTTTAGGATTATAAAAGTACTATCAGCAATTCCAATAGCAATGCGCGTAAACAGAAATACGATCCATCCACTATTTTTCTTTGCATACCAGGTGGATTTACTTAGTGATACGATAGCTCTGCATGCCACATTCCCACCCAGAGAAAGCACCAACATTTCAAGGTTTCCGATTGATATTTTTATTGTTTATTGTGTTGCGAATTTCTCTACAATGCCCTAACTGAAATTATGTTAAAGTCGGAAAAATAAAAGCTAGATGGCCTCGTACGCCCCAGTCCAGTGGCCCAATGGAACATACACAAAATCGTATCCTAGAACTCAACTCGCGCGGACGAAACGTGAACACAGATCACAAATGATGATGAACAACCTGGAAAGGTGGCTTGTCTTGTCTTGCTTAGCTTGCTCTACACAAAAAAGGGTTCGTTTTTTGGGTTTTATGTTTGGTTTTTTGTTTTTTTTGGGAGGAAGGAGGGTAAATGCGTGTTCCTCATAGAGGCTGATTCTTCTGCTACTTCCTGGTGATCCGGGAGCATATTGATTACGATTTACGATTAGTTGATTAGTTTGGCGGGTAACGTTGATCCTTTGACTGCTATTCATGCTCCTGCTCCTGCCCCTGATCCGGCTCCTGCTTTCGCCGCTTAGAGCTCGTCGTGGGCGAGGAACTTCTTGAGGTAGGACTGGAGCTCCGGCAGCGAGCGACTGCCCTCGTATTCGTTCTGGCGCTGACCGTTCTTGTAGAGGAAGAGCGTCGGATAGCCCTCCACCTGCTGGTCGATGCAGATCTGCTTGTTCTCCGGCGCCGTGCAATCGACCTTGGCGATGTGCACGCCGTCCAGGCTCTGGTGCGTCTCCGTGGCCAACTGCTCCCAGGTGGGCTGCAGCTTCTGGCAGTGTCCGCACCACGGGGCATAGAACTTGATGAAGGCCACGCCGCTGGCGATGGCCTCGTTGAACTCCTCCTCGCCGCTCAGCTGCTGGATGGCCAGTTTCTTGGCCTCCTCCGCGCCGGCGTCCTTTTCGTCCGCCTCGGCGCCGGCGGCCTCGTTCCCGGTGATCACGCCGCTCATCTTCTCCACGTAGCCCTGCAGCGTTTCCAGGTCCCGGGACCCGGAGTACTTCTCGATCTTCTTGCCGTCCTCGATCCAGAGCAGCGTGGGATAGGCCTTGACCTCAAAGTCCTGGCAAGTCGGCCGGAACTGGGTGCAGTCGATCTTCGAGATGGTGACACTGGGCAGCTCGGTCAACGCCGTGGCCAGCTCCTCCCAGGTGGGAGCCAAGCGCTGCGAATCAAGGGATACAAAGTCAATGAGTAATATGATAGCAGAGCGATAGCAGAGCCGCGACCAACCTGACAGTGAGTGCACCAGGGAACGAAGAACTTGACAAAGTGATTGCCCGTGGAGACGTGCTTGGCGAAGGTGTCCTCCGTGAGTTCCACCACCTTGCCGGGGTTGGGATTTTCGCCCTTCACATCGAGGTCCTCCTGGGCGGGCGAGCTGAGCTCCTGGTTGATAAAGTCCGTGATGGCGGGCATGTCGCGGGTGCCCTTGAACTTGACCGACTCCTTCTCGCCCTGCTTGAAGAGGCGGAGCGTCGGGTAGCCGGTGACCTGGTGGGCGGCGCAGAGGGACTGGTGCTTTGTGCAGTCCACCTTGGCGATCGTCACCTTCGGGTCGTCCACGTTCATGATCTCGGCCAGTTGCTCCCACAGCGGCTGCAGGCGCTTGCAGTGGCCGCACCTGTCAACATCAAGGGGGAATTATTAGCTATTCGATCGAAAAACCCTAAAATATAGGAGTTTTCTTTGGGTGAGGAATGTGGTATGCAGATCTAAGTAAATCTATGTAGTATCTATGATATACTTAGTAGATCTATCACATTACTAAGTAGATCTATGATATACTCAGATCTATCATATTCCCAAGTAGATCTATCATATTAGTAAGTAGATCCACCTGGAAAATGGGTAGATATTATGGTATAAAGGTGTAAGTAATGTAAGTAATCTGAGAAACTATGATTTATTGGGAACAACAACCTGTAGACTACCACCAACAAGGTTTATCAATTAAATCCATTTCGATGTAATTGCAACGTATCAATATCAATCGAATACCTTACGATTTTGATGTTTTCTTTACCGAGAGACCACTTGTGTGTAAAATATGAATGGATCTTTCGTATTACTAAGTAGAGCTATCATATTACTAAGTAGATCTACTGGGAAATGGGTAGACATTATGGTGTAAAGGTGGATGTAGGTAATCTGAGATACTATGATTCATTGGGAACAACAACCTGTAGACTAATTGATAAACCAACAAGGTTTATCGTAATTGCAACGTATCAATATCAATCGAACACCTTTAAATGTTTATGTTTTCTTTACCGACAGACCAAATGTCTGTAAGCTATGAATGGAGCTTTCGTATTACTACGAAGAGCCATCATATTACTAAGTAAATCCGCCTGGGAAATAAATGAATTGTATACTGCAAAAGGTATAAGCGTGAGTAAGCTGAGGGACCATAAATCATTTGGAACCACAAGCTATAGAGTAGCCGTAACTAGGTTTATCTATCCATATCATTTCGACCCAATTGCAAAATAACTTCTAGTTTAAATCGATCGCTTATTGGCGACTCCCTTGATAATCCCTTTGTTTAGATTGTAAGACCCCAATTCCGGCATCAATTGTGAAATTCAGTGATAAGCAAAAGCATGTAGATCTATCGTATTACCAGGTAAATCCACCTGGGAAACAAAGAAAGAAAGATCGATCGTAAGGTCGAGCAAGCTATGGGACTATGAATCATTTGGAACAACAACCCATGGAGTACCCACAAGAAGGCTTATCAATCCATAGAATTTTGACCAAATAGCAAAACAGCTTCTATTAGTGACTCTGTAGCGCTTTTGTTTAGATTGTAGGACCCCAATCACGGCATCCATTGTGAAATTTAGTGACAAAGAAGCTGAACACAATGAACCCCCGATAAGGCAGCCCCGAACAAAGAGTTTATCAATGCGCATTTGGGAGCCACATTTCCATGCCCCCTCCGGATTTGAAGCCACCTCCCGCTCCTCGTTCGTCGCTCCTCGGTCACTTCCTAGCAACATTGGGCTAATCAAATTAGCTCACAGACACGGGGCGATGGCTTCTGATACATTCTCCGATAAGCGAGAGCACCAGCCACCGGAGAACCAGAGTATTTGGTTTGTCAATCAGGAAACAAAGCCCCTTTGATCGCCTTATCGGCGACGTGCACATTTCCCCCTATTGCCTGGGCCGGTCATGACGAATCTTCGGGCCCGGTCTCCGGGGCTATGTTGCCAGCATACTCGTACTCACGCGTTGATAGTGAATATATAAATATAGTTAGGGTATATATTGCGAAAAAAATGACGGACAGATCATGCGAATGCGGCGCACGTTCCCACATTCACTTTCACCTGATCTCACTTTGAAATTGGAAGCCTTATCAAGGATTTGCCATTGCACTTATCGTGCAAAGTGGGAAACGTTTCTTCACCCCCGAAAATCCCAAATATATTGACTTCATAAACGTTCAATTAGTGCCCCAAGTCGCAATTTAGGCGAATGAAAGGCGGAACTAATGGATGATGTTCTCGGCTGCCGAAACTCCCACGAATGGGGAATGTTTTGGATAAACCGTGAAATTTTGGCTGTAAAAGGTAATCATTTTGGGAAAAATATGCAATTCATCATGATTACGTAAACAATTTATGAATATATTATGTTTAAGTGACAAAATAAGCTCAATATTTGGCCAAACTTGGACCGTCCAAGTTGAGTTTACACAAGTTACCATCAATTTGAGCAGAAAACTTTAGTTGATGGCAAAATTTCAACTTGCAGATTACTAGAAAATTTACCATTAACCTTTAGCGCATGTGTCTGCCGGTAATCAAAGCCTTCTATAGGTGAACTAATGTTTTTCGGTTCAGTAGTTTCGGATCCCAGTCCATGCAAACATAGCTCATGTTTTTCCTATTATTATGATACTTCTATATGTATGTTTAGATAATTTTACAAAGGAAAAGCCATATTCCGAGGACCTAGAACTCCCCAACTTGTAGAAAAGTTACAAAAAGTTTGACAAGGATAAAGGATTGGAACATGCGTGGCAAACTTGATGATCTAACTACTTAATTCTGTTTGTAATTTGGGGATATTTCACCTATTATTATAATGGTATAGATTGCCAATTCCGACTAACTATTCTGACTAATAAACCGATATAATCTTGAGAGATAACCTTGATGACCTAATGATGTATTTCTGTTTGCAATTTGGGGATATTTCTCCTATTATTATAATGGTATAGTAGTATACATAATGTAGGTACTGTGGCAAAAGAAAAGCCCTATTTTGACCAATAAACTGATGGAAACTTGCGTAGAAAACTACCATATTTCGGTTGGTAATTTAGTCAGAGTATAATAGTATAGAATTATAGATATACATGAATACTATTGCAAAGGAAGAGACATTTTTGACCCGCCAAAGGTCACCCAAAACTTCATGACTTACAACGTTTCTGTTTGAAATTTGGGCGCATTTCTCCTATTATTAGAATGTAATAGAGGTAAGAGAAGAGCTAATTTAAACTTGAGCGGGGAACTCGATGATTTAACCTTATTTCTTTCAATTTTATAATGGTAAAGACGTATAGACAGCAGGGATAGTGTGGCAAAGGAAGAGCCAAACTCTGGGCAAGTATACCCGCCAAAGGTGACCCAACAAACTTGCAAGGCCAGCTTATTATATCATGATAATGGTATAAATAAATTTTCTCACCAACTGGAACCGTCAAACTTATGCAGAAATGACTATTAACCCAGCCAAACTTAATTTATAAGGTTTTTATAATCTTATGAGCATATTTCTTCCAGTTTTGGGCATATTTCTTTCAGTTTTGGGCATATTTTACCCATTATTGCAATGGCAAAGAGGTATAGACGAGAGCCAGGGGGAGCCCACAAACTTGCGGGGGAACCTTGATGATTTAACTTGAAGATCTCTGCCTGCAATTTGGTAATTTCGGCGAAAGCCGAAGCCGGAACAGCGAGCGCTTGGCCTGCGTGCGTGGCCCGACCCGCGGGCCGAAGAAGACGCGGTGTATGCGGCATACGCGGCGTATGTGGAGCGCTGCGATTCGCCGGCTGCTCGGAGGCCGAAACTTGGAAGCGGACCAAAAGCAAGCCAAAGGGGAGCCAAGGGGAAGGCAAGGGGAATGCAAGAGTGTGCCTGCCCAGGTGAGCTCTGGCCGGGGAATCGCTTACCAGGGGGCGAAGAACTTGACAAAGACGTTGCCGGCCTCGAGGGCCGCGTCGAAGGTCTCCGGGCTGAGGTCCACGGCGTACTGCTTCTCCGCCTGCTTCTTGGCGGCGGCGTCCTCCTCCTGGGCGGAGTGGGCCAGCGGCAGGAGGGGGGCCATCAGGAGGCCGCAGACGGCCATCGAGAGCAGGGAGCGGGCCAGCATCATGATTGCCTTGCTACACTTTGTCGTCTGCTTGCGGGTCCAAAGAGCTGTGGGATGTGCGGAGCGTGGTGAGAGCGCGTCTGAGGCTGCCGGAGAATTGCACCGAAAATGGCAGAGACTGAAGTCGAATTGGACGGTGCAGTGTGACCAGGCGGGGGCAGGGCTGTTCCACCACACCACTCTGGCAGCGCCGGCCGGCATATGTGCGGGAAGGCACAACGCTCCCACACCCAAAGATGATCTTGTATAAGCTTTAAGAAAATAATAAATTTTTAACTAAATAGCTTTCTTGGTTGTAGGTGTAAGGAAACAAATACTTCGCTAACTACGAGCATATGAGTTAGCGTTCTGAAGAACAGCCGAACGCGCCACAGCGGGTTCCTGAACTAGTTCTTTTCTGTTTTAAAATCCAGCTTCAAGTTTATACCAAAAGTATATATAGAGGACCCAAATAAAACATTTCATCATATTATTGCTCTATGGTTTAATAGACCACATACAATTTGATTGGAAAAACTAATAACCGAGTGGCGACGAGGCTAATAGACGCCAACCAAGGGACCTGATAACCCGATCTCCGAGGACTAGACATAGAAGAATCTAATTTATGTGATTTGTTACCTATTTTTAGTTTTACCTGTTTAACTAACCGGCGCGCCAGGAGATAAAAGCCACAAAGGGGTTCTTGGCTACCACGTATGCCTTACTAATAAAATTAAAAAATAGATCAATAAATAAATGTAAATTTTTATTTGTATTATAAATGTTGGCTACAAATGGAGCTTATAGATTAAACTTTAAATTACATTAAATTGACTTCAAAAATTGGCTGCTTAAAAAATGTATCGATATGANATCGATAGTAAGATATTTAATGGGAGAGTAAAATTCCGCCATTTATGGCTTAAAAGTTTTTAACAGTAAAAAAATTATTAATATTTCCAGCTTCATGGCGTTTTAAGCTTTAATATTTAATAGATACCGCAGCAAAAATATGAAATAATGTCATATGCAAATTCTATGCTTGCATCTGCATTTTCAGTCCATATTATTTTGGTAAATTTTGAATTAATACTTTCTTCTTTTTAAACTAAGCATTTGAGTTACAACTATTAAAAGTACATTCAATATGTATTGTAGTTGCAAAATAGATACCCCCGAACAATAGCAATATGTGATGAATGACAAATTTAGGTTTATTTGGCAAGAAGAACATTTTAACCTTAAGATATGATTTAACCTTATTTATATATGTATGTGTTAGTTTAACAACTTAAAACCTCAAAAAACTCCCACACGAAAAATGTGCAAGAATAGGATGTGGAAATTGCTTGCATTTTTTAGTCCAATTTATTTTTACCGAACCATTGCTCCAAAGATTATGTTAATAAAGTAAGCTTGGCAAATTAAAACTAAATTGAGTTAAAATTATCTAAGAAATACATCCTAAATGTTAAACGATTTTGAAACAATTGCGAAATGCCCATACCGGCAAGATAAAATTTACTTGAATTTACTAAAATTTACTCAATTTTCCTTTACATAGTAAACTTCCATTAAAGTTCTCAGAAAAATTGAGCATGTTCGGAACTTCAAGTTGTGTGTAGGCCTTCTAACGCTTAAAATCAGTTTTGATTATTGTTGATTTTTGGCGCATCAGTGATGCTCTGCAGGCAATTAATATGCGGCATGCCTCGACCTACGAGGTAAAATAGAAAATCAAAGGGTAAATTATATAAAAACGGATAGAACGATACAATTTGGACGAAATTTAAGTTCAGGCTTGCTAATTTTAATTCAAATTTAAACATATTTTGATAAAAGCTTCATATATTGAGGTAAAGTTGACATGGAAGGGCGCATCACTGTTGCCAGACGCGGTCCGCCAGACGCAGCCTGCCAGAAGCGGCCGGCGGTCGACCAATCAGAATCAGGCCCCGCTCACGCACAATTCGATCTGGGGACTCTATCGATAACTCTATCGATAGCGAATTTGCCCATCGACATTTGACAAGTAAATACTTTCCATACAAATGCATGGAAAAATGCAATTATCTTGTAGATATATGATTTTATCACAGATAGTGTTGCTTTTTAAGGGGTTCTATCAATCCATAGAGGCTCGGGAGGGGTCTGGTTGTGCCGGCGGGCTGGCGCCCAGCCATCGATAACACCTCCGCGAATGGCGAGCTATCGATGGCTCCGTCTGCTGGCAATCGGGCCATCTTCGGCGGCCGCATGAGCCGAAGTCGAGCAGAAAAGCATTCTTAGCCAGAGCGTCCAGTCGCACAGCTGTGTCAGTAGTTACTCAGTGCGAATTTAAAGCGGTAAACACAGCACACTCCCCCTCTCCCTCCCACACACGCACAGGCATCCCACCTCAGCCTCCACACATAGTCTTAGAACCAGTGCCGCTCTCCGATCGCCAATTCGTATATATTTTTTTTACTGTTAACTGTTTATTGTTATTGTTACCAAATGAGTGCCAAAGCCGCGGCGTGCTAAATTCCTACAATTGCGTGCAAAATTTCTCTAAAAAAAAAACCAAAGCTCTCCCCACGCTCCACACTTTACACCCCCCGAAATCCTTCGATCACAGCTGGCAAAAGAAAACGGTATTCGCGAGCCGCAGGCTCTCCCGCGCATTCGAAAAAGTGTGTCCAAGGTAAGTGAAATAGAAAAGCATGCAAAATGCGGGAAATTCCCATGCACCGCAGCAGCTGCTCGCCTGGGCCCCGAATCCCACGCGCCGTGCCGCGCAATCATGGCTATTAATATGGGCGGGCGTGCGGGCAGGGCTCCGATAGGCCCAAGCGGATGGAGCTGTTGCAAATCAAGTTTTGCCGTTACCGTTGCATGACGTCAGGTGGCCGGCCAAAGCTCAAGCCAAGCTCTATTCATAGAAGCTGGGCAATTACGGCTATTTTGGCGGTTTCCGCCGAATTTAAGCTCTGATTTTCGCTCCCAATGCAATCCAATCCCGCTAGCCATCTATCAATTTTCGCCTGCAAATGACATTTGGCGGGTGCGCCAGGATATGGGCTCGTAATTAGTCGCGGGTCTGGGTTTCCAGTTTTCCAGTTTTCCAGTTTTTAGTTCCCTTTTGCAGTTGCCGGGGAGCGGAGAGCGGAGGGGGGCAAATTCAATTACCCAGCACGCGCCAGGGCCTGCAAAAAAGCGTTGCATACTTGCAGGTGCAGGACCTCACTGCGCTGCCTCTTCCATTCATTCCGCACAGCTTGCTGTCAGCCTGTCATTTATAATTTCATTTTGTGTCGCAGCGTGTGGGCAGAAAAGTTTCGCGCTTCGATTTTCCGCCTCTCAGCTTTTCCTCCCCACTCCCCATTACCCATTACCCATTCCGGTCCATTGTCCTGGGCAACAAGCTGTCTCCGCTGTCTCCGCTGTCTCCGTCCGTTCAACTGCCAATGCAGCTTCTAATTGACTTCATCGAGAGCCGGGGGCCACCTGTCAGTTGCCTTTATGATTTGTCGGGCTGGAGGAAGAGCAGAGGAAGAGCGGAGGAAGAGCCTCCATATGGCCACAGCCTGCAGGCAGGCGTCCGTCCTTTCAGAGCTCCCAGCGAGGCGTGAACCTCTTCTATTTACACAAACCCCATTAGGCTGATGATCAAAAAGCACATTCGCTTTAATAACCAACCGCTCTCTCCGGCTTTCGCTGGCATTTAGCGGGCAAAAGGCTCCCGCGAGTGGGCGTGCGAGTGGCAGTGGGTGTGGGAGTTTTTCGGGCCAAATTCGGTTGCGGTTCGCTGGCCACGCGTCCGCCGCTCGTTTGCATTTCCCAAGAAACGCTCTTCGCCATTTCCACACGGCAAGTGGGGCTTTGTTTGGGCCCCAGGGCTGGATTCTCGCTGCTGCATACTCGCAGTTTGCACTTTGCATTCGCTTTTCGCAACTTATAGGCAATGCCAGCGCTCGCAAAAGTATGCTACGCCAAATGGCAGCTAGTGCGCAGTTTGTGCCGCCACGGCTGAGCCTTGAATTTGAATTAGCTGTTGTTGCTACCACTCTCCCATCCCCCCCACTGCATCTCCTACCGCATCCGCATCCGCATCTGCGGCAGCCTCTGTCACGGCCACACGAAGGGAGAGCATCCTCGCTCAAGGCCACTTGCAGCGCTCTCCCCGGCTCTAACCGTCTCACTCTGGCCCCTTCGCCGTCGCCATTGCCTTTGCCTTTGCCTCTGCCTCTGCCTCTGCCTTCGCTGGCTTCCAGCTCTCGAGAGGAGTACGAGTGGGTAGAGAAAATAATTACGCCCGGTGCCCGCGCCAGGGTATGTTCGAGGATGCAGGCAGCCTCCCTTTATGGAAACTGTATATTATATGCTATATATTATCGGCAGCTGAGCCGGCTCGAAATAGACATCTCTTCAGCCGTCGCTATGAATGATTAAACATCACAAACTGTAAAAGCTAGGTCCGCGTGTCCGTTGCAAATTTTAGCAGATGCAGGAGGGAAGCTGTCTCTATAGGATTCTCATAAAGTGCATATTATGCATTATCTGTCGCTATGAATTAAATATCATAAACTATGCAAGTTGGGGAGACCTAGAACATAGGATGTCTGTCCGTCCTGTTGTCCGTTAAGTGTATTATGAACAAATATCTCCGTATGTCCGTTACTCTGTGTAAGTTAGAGAAAAATTTGAAACTCTGTTCATATGGCCGTATCTCTTCAAGTTAGGGAACAACTAGAAATGTTGTTTAAATGTCCCAATGCCCGTTTGTCCTCGTGTATCTCCTAATCTATACTATGCAGACTTATATCGAGTTTGACAGCTGCGCATTTACACTCGAGAACGGTTCTTGTTATTAAAAAAAAAAACTACAATTTCGTCCTGTCCGTCTGTCCGTTAGTCCGTTCAAACTCTCATATCTCTGAATCCTTAACATATACCCCACACAAATAGCGTATTATGACTGGAATCAAGTTTGAAAACTGGGTATCCGAAGAAGAGACCCGTTAATGATTTAAGAAACTATAAAATCTGCCCTGTCTGTCTGTCTGTCTGTCCGTCTGTCCGTTAGTCCGTTCAAACTCTCATATCTCTGAAACCTTAATAGATAGACTCACACAAAAAGCATAGTTAGACCGGATTCAACTTGGACAACCGGGTATCCGCAGTCGAGATTAGTTTATGGTTTAAAAAACTATAAAATCTGTCCTGTCTCTTTGTCCGTCTGTCCGTTAGTCCGCTTAAACTCTCATATCTCTGAATCCTTAACATATAGACCCACACAAAAAGCGTATTATGACTGGAATCGAGTTTGAAAACTGGGTATCCGAAGAAGAGACCCGTTAATGATTTAAGAAACTATAAAATCTGCCCTGTCTGTCTGTCTGTCTGTCCGTCTGTCCGTTAGACTTGAATAAACTGTGACGAGCGGGTATCCGCAGTCGAGACTCTTGGGTTGCCAACGAGTTGCCACTTGTTTGTTTTAAATAGCTTCCTTTTGAATAATTAAATGCCGGACAAATTGATATTAAATTCCGGGCAGCTGCACAGTCCCCGTACCCTCCCGTACCCTCCCATTCCGTTCCGTCCCGTCCCGCTCATCTCTCGGGGAGATGTCAACGCCAATGGTGGCATTAATATGTAGTCGTTAGCCAGTGGCTCTGATATTTGATTTGTAATGTTGCTGCTGCTTGTGTTCTATAATTAAATTGCTGCTGTGCTGCTGCTGCTGCTGCAGCGGTCCCAAAAAAGTATGCAATGCGCCTGCGTTATGCGGAAAGGCCTTCCCTGCCAGGGTCTGGGATGTGGGATGTGGGGTGTGGGATGTGGCATGTGGCATGTATGCTCTCGCGTGTGTGTGGGTACCGGGGACCAGCTAACTTGATTAAGTGCCGCTCTTTAATTGAAGAAAATGCTAATAACGTTTCCCCGATGCGCTCGCCTCTCCCCCGCAGTGGCGTTGCTCATCGTCTCTCCCCCTTTTCTCTCTCTCCCGTTGTCCTTGCAGGAGGAGCCCCCAGCTTGCAGCGAAAGCCCTTTGATCGTCGTCTAAGAAGAAGAAGCCGAAGCCACAGCAAACAGCCAAAATGTCCGATCGCAAGGCCGTGATTAAGAACGCCGACATGGGCGAGGATATGCAGCAGGATGCCGTCGATTGTGCGACACAGGCCCTCGAGAAGTACAACATCGAGAAGGTGAGTGCAAAATACCACCTGTACATAATTTAAACTTGTGCAAACAAAGGACGCCCAAAGGGGGGCTGGGGGGCTGGGGGGCTGTAGTTGGTACAACAGTCTGGGAAAGCCAAAGCCATCAGCTCGAGTTGCCATAATTGGAAGGCGAGCACAATGCGAGAGTTTCCCCAACAACTGGCAGGAATTTTGGCCCAAAACAACAACAGGTGACAGTCGGTTTTGAGCGCCAATTAGTCTAATTTGGGGCCCAAGGATTGCCACATCCAACATCCAACATCCAACCCTGGAACACACTGGCACAGCCAGAGCCAGGAACAGCACAAATAAAGTTTCCCAAAGATTCCAATTATACGCAAATTGTGCTTGTTTGCAATACGGAAATTTAAATTGCACTCTACAGATTCGCAGTTGAAGCCCCTGCAAAGGGGGGAAAACATAGTTTTATTAGCCATAAATTAAAATCCAACAGCTAATGAAGGGCGCGCAGTGGGCCGCAGATAACTAAGGTGGTTATCCTTGTGAAGCGGGTGAAGCGAGTTTGCGGGTTTTCAGGTCTTGTCACTCGACCGCAGTCACTATAATTAAATTCTCGGTCCATTTGGCATTCAAGTTGCTGCTCAGTTGGTTGCTGCGACATTGTTGCATCTCCGGTGCGCAAATACACCAACCACTTACTTTGCTCTGTAAAATTGCGGTTTGAACTGCGTTTGGCAATTTCACAATTTTGCGGTGCCCGTCCGGCTTGGCCTTTTGCTGCTGACAGGCAGGCAGGCAGGCAGGCAACTTCCTCCCACCCACCCTTTTTCGCTGCGTTGAGAGCTAAAACCCGAGAGCTGCAAACCTGGCAACGCGGCGGCAACCTGGCAACCTGGCAACCCGTGCAACCCGGGCAACCTGGCCACCAAGACCACCAAGCCCGCCCGCTCACGCAACATATGCAACTGCAGCGCAGTTTTTCCCTCCTGGCCTTCCGGCCATTGCCGCGCTCCCACAATCCACAATAAGGCTGGGAAAACGGCATCACAAACAGAAACAGCAGCCAGCCAGCAGCAACTCCGTTTGCAAACAATGTGCAATATTTGCCTGCAATTTTACGGAATTTTTGTAATTTTATCTCTGCCTGACCTTTGCACTTAAGCCAAGCCAGCAGCCAGCAGCCAGCTTTCAGCTTTCAGATTCATTCTCTGCCAGCTGGATATTTGCTCGTATTTGTTTGAAAGGCCACCCGTGTCCTTTTCCTTTTCCACTTCCATTTTCCACAGTCCCCACTCCCCACTCTCCATCGCCTAGCACCATCACCCCCCGGGCGAGCTGCGATTCTACGAAATGAATATTGAATAATAAAGCGAAGCAAATTCCATTTAAATTGACTGTGTTTGAGTATTTCACAAAGGTGAACTCTCGCTCCCCAGCCACTGGCTGTTTTTTCGTTTGTTCACGCATCTTTAGCTCCCCAACACCCCAACATCCACTCACTCGGGAGTTCTAAAAGAATCATCCTCTGAGCCGTTGGCCGTGACTGATTGCGAGTTATGTTGCTCGAGATCGAGAAGGTGGAAATGGCCAGGCCGGACCGAGCCGAGCCGGACCGAGCCGGACCGGGACTGACCATCATTAACAAGTGTTTTGGGGTGAAAACGGAACGGCAACTAATAAGCTCTTGATTTAGTCCGTCTGCGAGTGCTGGGCAGGGGCAGGGGCAGGGAGAACAATAACAAAATCAGCCCCGGCAATGTCAACAAAGTCGAAGAAATTGAATAATCAATATGTGCAGAGGGCAGGGGGCAGGGGGCCAGTGTGCTTGCTGGCTTTGGTCAAAGTGCGGACCCTGGGTAAGGTCAGTGGGGCCGATTAGCCGCCAGAATCGACCTGCGAATGCGCTTGCTGAAAACTAAATTGTTTGCAGATGGTTTTCCGTGTTTATTGGGGACAGGAATCCCTGAAAATCCATGTTCCGTTTGGGGATAGGCGGTTGGAAATGGTGATAGTTTCAGATGGTATTCGCGGGTCTAAAAACTGGGTATTCTTGGTCCTTCCAGGTCGTGTGCTGATGATCCTTGTGATTTCTTAGATTTGTGTATACATATAATACATATAATACCTTGCAGATGATATCCCTGAAAAGCTCGCTCTAATATTTCCAGGACTTGGTACTGGATATTTATAGTTGCTCCAGCTCGTGCTTTTGATCCTTGAGATTTCTTTCGCAAGGAAATACATATAATACCTTGCAGATGATATCCCTGAAAAGCTGTCTTAGTTCTGGATATTTATAGTTTCTCCTGGTCGTGCTTTTGATCCTTGAGATTTCCTTTGGGGGGGAAATGCTCGTCTTGTATGTATTTAATTCTTTGCAGATGGAACTGATATACCCTTTGCCAGCACACACCGTTTGGGGGGAAAAGCCGGGAAAAGGGGGCCTTTGTCAATGCCAATGGCAAAAGACAACAGATAAAGAGGGGGGAGGGAATGGAATAAAAAGCAGAAAACAAGAAAATATATGGGAGAAGGCGGGGCGCGAGCCCTTGAAAGCAAAGCAAAGCAAAGCAGAGTAAACTTGAAATCACAGCGAAACGAGGCAGGGCAGGGACGGGACGAGGCTGAAGTGAGAGAGTCTGCTAATTGAGCAGTAAAAGGAAATGCGTGCACAGTAGATATTGCTTTTCGCGGAGAAAAATGCCAAAGAAGACGGACGGGGAAACACGGAAGGTACGGCGGAAGGTACGGAAGTAAACTTTTGCAGCTCTCGCGAGAAAAGTCCGGGAAATGGAAACGTTTAAAGCTAAATCTCATTTGACACATGATTGAGTCGCAAAAGTTAATGCGGCCGGCTGCGTTTTCTCTCGAACCCCAAGGCACCCGATACCGTAACCGTACCCGTACCCGTACCCGTACCGGAGCAATTATTTCATTCCGTATTCGCTGTAACTTTGCGGGACATCATCTCTGGTTTAGAGTTTCGTTTGTCGAGGGATCTCCACTGTGGCGGCCTTGGGAGCCGGAGCCGGAGCCTGTTGCCGGGAAGTGTGCGTCGTATGCCTCCCCCTCGGGATGTTGTCATTTGCGGTGCGGGAAACACACTCCAGCCCATTCAGAGACACCTGAACCGAACCGAACCGAACTGAACCCCTCCTCCTCCCTCTGGTTGGTTGTATGTGTCGAGCCTACCTCTTGTTGCTATAAATAAAATATATGCCACACCATGCCACACACCACACGATTGATTGCCTTTTTTTTGTGCTCCTGGTTGCCGCCTCTGTTTGTCCTGCCCGGTTCGGCTCCTCTCCTGCCTTCCACCTGCCCTCCACCCGCCTTCCACCTGCTCTGCTTATTGCATAATAATAAGTTGGCCATTATTTTCGGTGTGTGTCTCTCGTTCGCTGTGAGTTTGTTTTTTTAGGTAATTAAATATGGATTTTTGTTGTTGCTCTTGCTGCTGTTGCTGTTGCTGTTGTCGCAGCGAACACACAAATTTAATTGCTTAGATGAAAATTGAAAAATTGACATGCAGCGGCGGCGGCTAATGGAAAATGGCAAGAGAAACCCGAGAGCGGAAAGTAGAGCACGAAATCGTATAAATTTGGACCACAGCAGGACCTTTAACCTTTCGAATGATGCTGCAACTTGAATTGTCTGGCTGTCTGGGTCTTGCTGTTTTTATTGACAAAATAAGAGGAGTTGGCTTTTTGGGGGAATCAATAAATGACCTGATATTCGGGGCTCAGCAAGCTGATTATAGGCTGTGCCAAAAAGAAAACGACCCTAAATACCCCATGAAGTTCTGCATCGTAGGAGCTTCTAGCCCGATATGGTGTCACACAAGTTTTCCTCTATCCAATATAATCTCCTGGTTCTTACGGACAAGCGGACAAAGTTACGGACAAGGCTTAGCTGTTGAGTTTGATGAAGAAATTCCCTCAAATCCAGTAGGCCCTTGTTTAATCTCAACTACCATAGTTTTCCCTTATTGATTATAATATTTTAGATCTTACGGACAAACGGACAAAGATACTACGTGACGCAGCCGAACGATTCGAATATGCCCCTGTGCGGGTACTAAAACTCGAATCTCGGGGGCGGGCGAATGCAAAAGATACGAGTAGCCCCCGAATGGAGGGCTAAAAACAATTTTTGGTATCCATTAGATACGCAACTAATACAACAGACTGACAGACTGCCGCCTCCCCGCGGGGGCGCACAAGGGTTAAGCCCGACTGCCACTGTTTTTTGCCCGTCGCCCGTCGCCTGGGGGCTGGGGAACTGGGGTCCGGGGAACTGGGAACTGGGGCTTGTGTTGGGGTGTACCTTGTGTATATATATTTTTAGGGGCGCACAACCTTTCAAGCAGCTTAAATCGTATCCATAGGTATTATGCTGCCCCCAAACCAAGCCGCCCCAAGCCGCCCCAAGCCACCCTATGCCACCCGTTTCGTGTTGCTGTGCGAGCCGCGATTTAAAGGCAAAGCCCTAAATAAGCCAACAGGAGGGCCAAAAAATCGAGAGCACATAATGGATTCTCCAAGTTTTAAAAATAAATGTAATTAGTTTTCTGTTTGCGGCTGCATTTGGCCCCGCCGCTCAATCTTCAATTTACAAACGTTAATTACATTTTTTTCCACCTCCTACGACTACGACGAGTGGTTGGTTGTTTCCCTATAAATTCCCTATAAATAGAACAAAGCAGAGAGCACAAAGCACAGTTGAGCGCCTGAATGTATGCAATGTTTGTGTATCATATAAGCCCGCAAAAAGTCGAATGCAATTAGTGCTGTCACTCCTCTTCGCCCCCCCCCAGCTCGTGTCATCGCATCCTTTGTCCTGTGGCATTATTATGCTGTTATCCTTTCATTTGTGCTTCCGTGTAAACACAAACAATGCACCATTGAAGGAGGCGAACATTTTAGCTTTCAGCTCGCAGCTCTCAGCTCGCAGCTCGCTCGCGGCTTCTTTTTTACGAGTAGTTATTTTTTTCCAATGGGTTTTGTTTGTGATTTTTTGCGTGGCCAAAATGTTTAATCAATATGCGGGCACAAGACGAATATTCCCTCTGCCAATACACACACACACCACACACCATATCCTCCCATATGACGATAAAAAACAGAAGGAGAATAAGAATAAAACAGCATACGCATACATATGCACATTTATGCACCCACATTTTTTATTGACACACATTCGCATCGCATCGCATCGCATCGAGTGGTGAGCTGAGTGAGCTGAGTGTACTTATAGGACGTACCAGGAGTGCCTGCGAACATGTCGAGGCATATTTATCGGGGCTCAGGCCTGGGCGAACATTCCAGGTGCGTTCTAAATGGACACAGGGAATTGTGCAGAATTGTCCAGGTGTCCAGGTGTCCAGGTGCCCAGGTCTCCAGGTTGGGTGGGCCTCCGATTAATTGCGTTCGAGTGGCATTTGCCCGATTCCACAACAATTTGCCGTGCAATCGTCCTCAAATGGAAAGGCCATGTTTGATAATAGACATGGATATCCTTTTTGGATATTGCCTTTGCTTTGTGCTCGGCGCATTTGCTAGAAAATTGGAGAATTCACGAAAGATATCCCCCGCAAGGTGGAAGCAATCAGTCCTGCAAAATGTGTCAGACCGACACATTCGATGTGAGTGGGCAAAAATGCAATGTCGCTTTCATTAGGCCACACATGTATGTCCTGTGCTTCGCCAAATCTATCCTCTGGCTCCGCTTCGGAATGTTCATTTTCGTCTTAATATTTCTTTTTTGGTTTATTTTTGTTGTCGGTCGGTTGGTTGGTCGGTCGGTCGGTCGGCGTTGCCAAAACAAAATTCCATGGCATTGCTATTGCCAGGGAGGCGGCCCGAACGGAACCCCAACCCCCAAAATTGAATATAAAACAATCAACGTTATATTGTCGTCTGACACGACACGAAAATATGCACGCAATAGTCTCGAAGCCTCGAAGCCCCGATGCCTGGAAGCCAAGAGAACAACCCGCAACAACGAACGGGCCCGTGCAAGGAGGCCTGAAACTTTGCGAAACCCGAATGTGTAATGTCTCAATGGCAGCAATCGATCGTCCAAGGATGTGTCCCCAAACTTCTCGATGGCAATAACTTGTGCCCGAAATTGTGTTTCGATCTCAATCGAACTTCGCCGCAAAGCGCTGACAATCTGTCACATTTTGCGAGAAAGGATTTAAAGCACATGCCGGCAGCGCACATAGTAGTGCTCGAAAAAGTTATGCCGTTATCCTTTTTGGTGCTTTTGAAGCTTTAGAGGCGGCTCATGTGCTGTGCTGTGCTGTGCTGTGCTTTGATTGAAGGATAGCCGAAATAGGGAATTGGATAATGGCACTCGGCTAAATCAGCTTTATATTGTTTCTACCCTCCAACGGGGGGAGCGTATTTTTTTTTTTTTTTTTAGAGTTTCCCCGCCCCTGTTGTGTTTGTGTTTTATTGTTTGTTCGTTTTTGCCTGTCGCTTGGTGGTCGGTCTTGCTTTTGTTTTGAGGTTACCGGGTTAAGTTTATGACTTTGCACGCATTCCCCTGCAATGGGCCGCCAGCCAAGCCTCGAAACAGGGCAATAAGCAACCCCACTTGGTGACTAAATGAAATCAACTCCAAGTGCGGCGCCCGAAAGTATGGCAAAAGAAAAACTTTCGGATTGCCACAACTTTCCGCCAGAGCGCTGTTTTATTCTCTCGCCTGTCTCGGCTGTGTGTCCCCTCTCCGCATTCCTTCGCACATTCCGTGGCAACGAGAGTATGTTGGACGGGACGAGGGTACCTGGTTTGTAACCCTTAAAGTACAAACTACCACTAGATGGGAGCTCTTCTCCGTCAGCCAAAAATTTCAACACTTCTCCAAGATAAGCTACAAGGTAGATCCCAGCACTAAAAAGTGTAACTTGTATGCAATTTTGACCCCTTAAGAGTTCCTCCGAATGAATTTACTCCGATTTATTTGTTTAATGGCTCTGCGACAACTTGTAGGGCCACTGAGTAGCGGGTATTCATAGTCGCTTCCCTCGACAATGCTTTTTTTTTGCCGGGTTTCCCCTTCTCGACGATTTATTGCAGATGTTGGTTGCACAGTGGTGGGGTTGCACGCGTGCAACAATTATGTGCTGAAAAATGAAAATTGAAATCAATTAAAGAGGAAAAACAAACACAATATAAACCACATATTCGTATATCGAAACAATGGGCGCCGTATCATTTTTATGGAAAATTGAAACAAGTTTCGTCTCTGCTGCCGCGACGGCCATTGTGCGGGTTTTGGCGAGATGCGGGTTGGCTTTTCCGCATCTGAGCGGGGCTATGTTTTTGTTGGCCTTGCGTAACCCTGGATTTAGCCATCAAAACGACTGACAATGACCTTTGACATTTGCCACACTAAACTGCAGTGCTTTTAGACGAGCGCCGCAAGCAGCGCGTGTGTAGAGTGCCATTATGCCCTCGTTTTCCGCTAGCACAATATTTTTCCACAACCCGCCGCCGCCGCCGCCGCTGCTGCTGCTGCTGCTGCTGCTGCTGCAAGCACTTTGTGGCTTTGGTTGCTGCAAAAATATACATCTCCATGCTATGCTATCCTACCGTATCGGATCGCATCGCATCGCATCGCATCGTATCGTATCCCATGGCCCGGCGCACACAGTACTCGTATATCCTTGTGTAATGCGTAATGCTTGCATGCAAATGAAGACATAATTAGCAGTGAGTCTGAAACTAGCAAGGGGATTTCATTTGAGGGCTTAATGCGAGCGGAAAACAATAACATTTCGGGGAGCCAGAACAACAATCATAACTAACTCATTAGCACACAAACTTTTCCTCCCTCCTCCCTCCTCCGCCTTGTGCTTTTGCAGGCACTTTTACTTGTGCCTGCCGTTTTCCGTTTTCCGCTTTCCGCCTGCCGCCTGCCTTTTGGGGTCACACTTTGGGTTGCCCTAGTGACAGACTGCTGCCGGAGGGGCTGGGGAAAATTGGCTGGGCGGAAAATGGGAATTTCGTTTGGCATTTTATTGAGTTTGCCGCTAATTTCAAAACGGTTAGCAGCTACTTAGGCATTTGCTTTTGCGCCCGCTCCCGCTCCCGCTCCCGCGCCCTTGCTTTGTTCTCGCTTATTGTTACTGCATTTCCCGTCAGTTCAATCGAATGTGGCGTTAATTTCTTGGCCAATTTGCACGGCAAATGGAAATTGTGTTTCCCACAAACACTATTCAAGAAAACCGAGGGAAATTTCAACGGATTTCAGCCTTTATTTGCAAAAAAAAAGTGATTTCTATTAGTGGTTTATGGATACCCTGATGAATATCAAGAAGATTCAGCTACAAATTGAGGAGAATCTGATACCTTTTCAATAGGATTACCAAGCGAAAAGTAAACCTGTTTCCTCTGAATAGATTCAGATACAATAGCAACCGGTTTTTAGGGATAATTTGATGTCTTTCAATCACAAACGTATGCTAACTTGGGTGTTTTTCACTTCGCTTTTGCAGGACATTGCCGCTTACATCAAGAAGGAGTTCGACAAAAAGTACAACCCCACATGGCATTGCATTGTGGGCAGGAACTTTGGGTCGTACGTGACACACGAGACGCGCCACTTCATCTACTTCTACTTGGGCCAGGTGGCCATTCTATTGTTTAAGAGCGGTTAAAGTATTGTCGAGTCGGATGAAGTGGTGGTGAGGAGGCTGGTGGAGGTGCAACGGCTGCAGGAGGAGCAACAACAAGGACAGGGGCAACAGCAGTCTGGCGCATCCGCGTTAGGAGATCAACAACAAGAGCAACATGAATTTCACAACCAACAAACACAACACGACGTACACGAACACCAACACCAACACCAACAGCAACAGCAACACGAACAGGATGAGGAAATGATGACTGAAGCTGAAGAATCGCAACAGGAGCCGGAAGGGGAGCAGGACACACAGGCTGAAGACGAGGAGATGGAGCTGGGCGATCAGGAGGAAGAGGATCTGGAAGCCGAGGAGGATGCAGAGGAGGAGCAGGAGCAGGAGGAGGAGGACAGCGACGACGATGGCACCATTGTGGAGGACAGCGATGCCACAAGCTGCAGTAGCTGTCGTCGCGCCGAACTGGAGGAGCAGCTCCAGCTCCAGCAACAAGAGCAGCAGGTTCCGGATCAGGATCCGGTTCCGGATCCCCCGAACACGGAAGAGCAACACCCTCCAGTTCCATAGAACTCGACCCATCCGAAAGATAAACACACAAGAAACACACAGCAAACAACCACACAACAACAGCAGCCCCATCTGCATATATATATTTATATATATATGATATGTAGAGAGTATTTTTTGGAAAATGCTGGGAATACCCCTGTTTGCTGGTACCGGGGGGTATCCCTAGCATTTATATACGAGTATGATATACGAGATACGCTACCTTACAACAATTGCACGCCCGAATCTCCCAGGAAAAAACAAAACAAAACAAAACAAAACAAATTCAACAGAGGAACACCTTTAGAAAACACACAAACAGACACACACACACACACCCACAAAGATTACGATAAACAACGCTATTAAGTAGAAAGTATTTTTATATCTCGCATCCCTTAAATATTTATTTATAAGAAGCGCTCTTCCCGGGAACGGGAAGGGCACCTGTTACCGGTCACCCAAGTTGCTTCCCGCCTGCACACAAGTTCCGCTTACAGTTTACCTCCTTGTGAATTTTTTTGGTTAATAAAATTGTGAATGTATTTATATGCCGGCGCTTTGATTTGATTTATTTATAAACATGCGAGAGGCGTAATTAAACCAAAACCATTGTTAGGTATAGACCCCGAGATTGTTTGCCCCCCGGTTGTTTATCGTTGGAATCGAACAGCACACAACACAACAGCACACGGATTACACTGCACTCGCGCGCGAGCATTGCCCGAATTTGTGTTTTGTAGGCGTAGATCAGTACGCATAGATCAATCGTATTATTGGTCACACCAAATCAATCCAAACTGACTGCCCAAAAATGTTTGGGGGCAGCAGACGATCGATTTCATTGGCAGGGGATCCCATGTATTTTTTGGGGGATCCCCCAAAATTTTTGTGGGCTAATGCTAATGCTTATTTCGCCGAGTGCAGACACGCATAAACACACGCAGGCTAAAACCACCACTCCAACCGAACGAAAAGCATAGGAAAAGCGCAGAGATTATTTGTGTTGGATGGATTATTTGTGTATTGAATGCCGCCTCTCAGCTCTCAGCTCTCAGCACGTGGCAGGCAAATAGGAGAGCACCAAAAAAAACCTAAATAAAATAGAAAAATGTCAAATTTGCATACACACACATGGATATTTCCGCACTCTACTACTTTGCAAGTCCTCAACTTGTTTCCCATTGCTTTTCCCTTGATTGCTACCACCAGCAACAACAGATAAATATGGCAACAAAGCAAAACAAAATAAAACAAAACAAAACAAAACAAAAAACGAAACAAAACAATATATGTATATCTCTATATATAAATATAAATATGTGTCCATCCACAGCAGCAGCAAAGTATGCAGCAACAATTTTTGAGAACTGCAGTAAGCAGGAAAATTCAATGGAAATAAAAAACGCGAAACGCAAAAAGCGAGAAGCGAGAAGCGAGAAACAAACCGCAAATGGAAAATATAATTATCATCTTGTCGTTTATATAAATGTACGCTATGTGTTTCCTCAAATCGGATTTATGTTACACAAAACGAGATGCAAAAGCAGAAACCAGCAAACGCAAAAAATCCCCCAAACAAATATATATATATATTCAAGCAAAAAATACAAATAACGTAAAATTGGTGTATATTATGCAAATGCAAGAAACAAAAACAAAAGAACCTTAAGTAAAAACCTACGAAAAAAGCTTAATACGTAATTTCCTAAAACCGAAACGCGAGAAAAATGCGAGAAAAGCAAGTAAAAACACTCGACACACAACCAACACAAAAAGTACACATAATTTTCACATTATACACACACTGTGCACCTCTCTTTGGCTTTTGCGTTTTAGATTTATTGCTCAGCACGTTTTTTGCGTAGACACAACTATTTATGCTAACGGTAAGATACGACCTCTCACCTCTCACCTTTCACCACCAGCAACACCCTCGCCCCCACGCCCCACGCCCCCCACTCCCACTCCCACTCACTCGAACAAAAACTATAAAATATACAAGTATATTGAAAAATTACAAAAAAAAAAGTAATGAAACAAAAAAAGACACTCACATACGGGAAACTATTTTTTTTTTCTTAATGCAGACAACAAAACAAAACAAACACGAGGACTTCTAATAAGTGTTTATATATACAAATATATATCTATATACATGTGTATATATATATACATATGAAAAGATAAAAGAGCATAATTTTTTGTCATAATGCAAGATATTTGTGTGTGCAACCAAGCATAAGAAACCAATTTTTGATGTAACAAAATCGAAACCGAACAAAAAATCACAAAAAAATGAACGAAAAAGTACCGTAAAAAGATGGGACGAGAAGCGGAAAATGCGCGCTTGTTTGCTTTTTTTTTTCGTTGTTGATTTCCTTAAAATTTTCCTTAGTTTTCCATTGACACCACAACTGTCTCGCGTCCTGTGCCCCCCAAATTTCCAGTTCCCTGGGATCCATCCCTCTTTCGTTTCATTTTTGTTTCGTAGTAACTCTTGAAACTCAAATCTTGTAGCTGCCATGGTAGAAAAACCAAAGCAAACAAAACTAGTTTAAACTTAGTTTGTAACCTTTATTTCTCGATCGATCTATGTATCTGTTTGTTCTATTGTCAACTTCTTACTGGTTTAATTGTGCAAAAGAAACAAACGTTATTTAAGTTTTTGTAAGAGTTAGAAAATTATGTGAGTTGAAGCGACGTGGAAATCGCAGATTGCGAATGCAAGATAAATCGTGGCGATTTCCAGTAAAAGTACGAGAGTAGGGCAGGAGAATGCAAGAAAAAAATGAGATCTTCAATGTGAAATAAAAGTACTTCTTTGAAACCGGGCATGACCGAAATTTGAATTTCTTTAAGGGCGGGAAAAATGTGGAAAAAAGCTTAGAAACCAACGATGGCAAAGCTTTCTGGTGGAGTACAAGGCGAAAATTGGATTTTCATTAAACCTTGTTGTTTCCCAAGTTTAAATTTGTCTCAAAATGTTTATCAATTCGAAAATGTATTTGTTGGATTAAAAATACTTCTATAGTATAATTTAGTACACCTATTGGTTACTTTTAAAAATACCAATAACCGGAAAACAAACTTAAGCACCTTAAGGCAAAATAAGTCTTCAGCAGATGTGGTTGAAAAAGCTAGCTATTTCATAACATAATTCAACATTATTATTGAATTAGAAAGTTATTGACGCCTGTGTTTCCATTAGAAACGTACTAAAAGCTCTCGAAACGGAAAACTTGTCGCGACAAAACACTTGCGTGCAGTGAGCTTTTCAGTGCTTTTGTTCGGTCACACTGGCTAAATCAATTTTGTATTTTGTAGCCCCCTTTGCCACGGTCCCATTATAGTTGTGCAATAGAATTGATAAGCAAATATCGTGGATTATATTTTTTTTATTGTTTAACTTACAACGACGCCCGGCGGTGTGACTGAGACGGCAAACCCAGCGTGCGATTTTGAGAGTCGAAAATTTAGAAAATTATAGTCCTTCCCCCGAAATAAGAATAAACTAAAGCGAAAATGCTGCGAAGCCTGACACGCGTTAGCGAATTGCCAATTATTGTTAAGCAACTGCAAAAAGTACGTAATCAAATATGTAGCCGAAAAAAAACCTAACATCCTAAATGTTTGTCACTAATCTTGTTCTATATGCCCATCAATTAAAACATTAATAAACAAAAACCAACACCAAACCATACACAAAGCGTTGCACAAACAACAACAGCAGCCGCACGATCAGCTGCCACTGGAATAACAACAATAACAAGAACAAGAGCAACAACAACAACAATAGCATCATCACAAGGAAATCGAATTGGAAAAGGATACCGGGGACATCAGAACAACAACTGAGAGCAATCAGATATTCATCGTCGTTTTTCGGTTTATTCCAGAATGCAGCAGCCGCTGGTGTGGCAAAGAGCAACAATTATGCCACGGAGGCCACCGTGCAAGTGAATCGGGTGAGGCAGCGATACTTTTATCTATATTTAAAAGATAGATACGGGCAGAAACAACAAAAAAAAAAAAATACCAGAAAAAAGGATTACATAATGCGCTGGGCTCTCAGGCAGCGTGTGTGCGTTGATGCACAGGGTTGCATTTTAGCCGGTCAAGTCAATTTTCAAAATGACAAGGTCACGCACAAAAACACACCGCGAGCTTGTTCGCCCGCTCCGCATTTTGTCTCTTGATTATCGCGTTTTTTTCTGCGTGGCCGCCGCGTGACTGTTCACGCATCAAAATCCACAAAAAAGTGGCTTATCAGCGTGGAAATCGGTGATTTCCTAGTTCCTCTCTGTTTACGTTGATTCTCACGCCATCAATTTGGTGGCTAGTAAATCTCGGAGGTCTATAAATTTCGGAGGGGAAACAATCTAGATTAGGGACAGATAGCCGCCAAATTTCTAGATTAGCTCTTTCACGGGCTTGTATTTTGATAATAATGATAATACGAATTGGTGGAATTCCCATTATCATGGTTTCAATGGAACATATACAATGGGGTATGACATTTTGCTGATCCTACTAACAAATATTTATCTGTAGTGTTTGTATCCGTTAGAACTTGAGTAGGTTAAAAATTCAATTTTATTGTTGATAAATACTGAAATATTATGCCTTGGAACCTCGGGCACTGTTTAAGCTTAAGATACACCCAAAAGTTTTTCATTATATCCATTCATATCAGATAGGATGATTAAAAGCTTAGTTAGGTCATTTCCTAGTTAATAAGGTACAACTTTCAAGCACTACCAAAGCAAAAGCCTAGAGTGGTTTGAAAATGTGTCCAGGAATATGATTTTCTAATTATCCGTATAAATCTCATAATGTTAGGCCATTCTATAGTCAGAATTATAAAAAAAAGGATACCTTAAGAACATATTCAAGAACTAACCAATGATTTAGGATTAAATGTCTGCAGAAATTGTATTCTAATAATCCGTTTATGTTTTATAGCCCTTCAAGCTGCACCGCCTGGAGGAGGGACCCGCCACGGAAGTGAAACTGACCAAGGACCAGGCCCTCAAGTACTACACACAGATGCAGACGATCCGACGCTTGGAGACCGCCGCCGGTAACCTGTACAAGGAGAAGATCATCCGCGGCTTCTGCCACCTGTACTCCGGCCAGGAGGCCTGCGCCGTGGGCATGAAGGCGGCGATGCGCGACGTGGACAACATCATCTCGGCGTACCGCGTCCACGGCTGGACCTATCTGATGGGTGTATCGCCCACGGGCGTGCTCGCCGAGCTCACCGGCGTCCAGGGCGGCTGTGCCCGCGGCAAGGGCGGCTCCATGCACATGTACTCCCCGAATTTCTACGGCGGCAACGGCATTGTGGGTGCCCAAGTGCCTCTGGGCACTGGCGTGGCCCTGGCCTGCAAGTACAAGGGCAACGGCGGCATGTGCCTGGCCCTCTACGGTGACGGTGCCGCCAACCAGGGACAGGTGTTTGAGGCCTACAACATGGCCTACCTGTGGAAGTTGCCCGTGATCTTTGTCTGCGAGAACAACAACTACGGTGCGTACAGGCTTCCTCTGGAAAGGATCGTCTACTAAATATGGCTAATATTTTGCAGGCATGGGTACCAGCTCGGAGCGTGCCTCGTGCAACACGGACTACTACACCCGCGGCGATGCCCTGCCCGGAATCTGGGTGGATGGCATGGATGTGCTGGCTGTGCGCAGCGCCACCGAGTTTGCCATCAACTATGTGAACACTGTGGGACCTCTGGTGCTCGAGACGAACACGTACCGCTACTCTGGACACTCGATGTCCGATCCCGGCACCTCCTACCGCACACGCGAGGAGATCCAGGAGGTGCGCCAGAAGCGCGATCCCATCACATCGTTCAAGGAGCTGTGCATCGAACTGGAACTGGTCACCCCCGACGAGGTTAAGGTGCGTGTTTCCAGGAAATCCTCCTTTTTTAAACCTTGTCCGTTTGTCCGTAATATGTCCGTAACTCAATTGAATTTAGTATATGTTTCCCAGAGTATTTTAAGCTTGGATGAGCTAACAGAATTCTGTTTGTTTTTGTGCAGGCCATTGACCTGAAGGTGCGCAAGGAAGTCGACGAGGCCACCGCCTTTGCCAAGACCGACTCCGAGCTGGGTGTCAGCCACTTGTGGACGGATGTGTACTCCAACAACCTGGAGCCGAAGCTGCGCGGCATCGTTGGCTACGACCTGGACCACATCCAGGAGCGCAAGGGCGTCAACCACTAAGCCTTCAGTCAGGGCAACGAATCCGATTCGGGGGACTCACCAAACAAAGACCAGACACTCGGACAGAAGACAGACAGCGGACAAAGCTACACTACCATACACTACAAAAGCGAAATCTCTAGCTCTTAAGCGTAAAGTTGAAAGTTGATGACGAGAAACCCTGTAGAAAATCGGAGCACTGCAACTAAGCAAACGTAAAAGTAAAAACCACATCGTAGCGCACCAAACACACTCACCATGAACAGGATGAAAGTATAGGATGATGGATGGGGGACCTGCATTGGATATTATAAATTACGAACCGTGTTCAATATGGATAAAGCGAGAGGTGTAAATTGTTGAAAATATACATGCCTAGAAAAATTCGAATAAGCGTAAATTAATTGGGGAAATCAATAGAAAGTTGAGGGACCTAACATCGAAAACATGTCCAAGAACGCTTTCCATTTGCAAACATTTGTGCACAATTGTATAGCCCTCTCGTTCTTTTTTGCATCACGTACACTCTGTCTTTACTTTCCTACCTATTCTAATAGTCTCGCCTTTTCTGTCGTATCTCTATTTAGTTTATCCTATACTTTGGCTATTTTCATATTTTCTTTAGGCGCAAAATTCCAAATTTGCGTTTTAACAGTACCAGGTGGACAACTGTAACCCTGGAGAAATGCTCAAAAACCGCAGTTTGTCATTGCACCTAATCTGCAGTGGGCTCCGTTCGGCCCTGGGTCGTCGCATCTTAATTAATCTGCAAACCCAATATGGTCCTGGGGAGGCGGTCGGGGCGTGGACCTCGCGAAGGCTCAACAGCTGCTTGACCCTCGAGAATGTGAGTTCAACGCCCTAGTTGGAGATCGCTTACGAATCCTGGCTGCCTTTGTAGACCTTCAAATGCTACGAGCTAGACGGCGGCCCACCCATGGACGTGGAGCTGTCGCGCGAGGATGCCCTGACTATGTACACCCAAATGGTGGAGGTGCGGCGCTTTGAGGTCAACTCGGACACGGAGTACAAGCAACGACGCATCCGGGGTTTCTGTCACCTGTACAACGGGCAGGAGGCGGTGGCCGTCGGCATGATGCAGCGCCTGCGCAAGTGCGATTCGGTGATTACGGCCTATCGGTGTCACGCCTGGACCTATCTGATGGGCGTCCCGCTCATGGACATGATGGCCGAGCTGCTCGGCGTGAGGGCGGGATGCAGTCGCGGCAAGGGCGGCTCCATGCACATGTATTGCGAGAAGTTTTACGGCGGTAACGGCATTGTGGGCGCTCAAGTGCCATTGGGAGCTGGTGTGGCCCTGGCCCACAGGTATCTTGGGGACGGCGGCGTCTGCGTGGCCCTCTATGGCGATGGCGCAGCAAATCAGGGTCAAATCTTCGAGGCCTTCAATATGTCAAAGCTCTGGTGTTTGCCATGCATATTTGTCTGCGAAAACAATCATTACGGTAGGACTCCCTAACCGGGCGACTAATACTTAAGTGACTTTATATACTCTTCCTAAAGTTCGATCTGAATAATTGGTCTTATTTTGATCCAATAATCATGGTCACTTTGAGACAGTCTTTCGGACCGATCAAATGAAAAATGTCCGATAACTGATTATTATCATAGGCCTCCAAGTATCTAAAACTCTTAGAGACTCTATTGGATCAGCTATTAGATCAGCAATACTTGATCTGACACTATTTTCGTTTCAATAATCTGATTTTTTGATTGTTCCCTGCCAACAGGAATGGGTACCCGATCGGATCGGTCTGCCGCCATGACCGAGTACTATAAGCGTGGTCAGTTCATGCCCGGCCTGTGGGTGGATGGGAACCAGGTGCTGGCGGTGCGCAGTGCCACCCAGTTTGCCATCGAGTACGCCTTGCAGCACGGGCCCATTGTGCTGGAGATGAGCACGTACCGGTATGTGGGCCACTCGATGTCCGACCCGGGAATTTCATACAGGTCGCGGGAAGAGGTACAAAAAGTTCGGGAGACCCGAGATCCGATTATTGGCTTCCGAAAACAAATCCTGGCCCTTTGCTTGGCCACCGAGGAAGAGCTAAAGAAGCTGGACGACGACATCAAGAAGTATGTGGACGCCGAGTGCAAGAAGGCACTCCTAAGCAGGGAGGTGCCACTGCAGGAGCTCTACGCCGACGTCTATGCCAAGAATCTGGAGACTAAGATCCGCGGTGTCTTAGGGCCAAGTCACGATCATATCCAGCTCGCAGAAGTGTGCCCAATAAGGGCGAGGCGTACACCGCTAACCGAGATCTGCGATGTGCCCGTCGGAGATGCCGCCATGTTGGCCGCGGCCGCGGAGGCCAAAAGGAAGTCTGCAGAGAGGAAAGCCGGTTCCAAGGGCAGCTCAAGTTCAGCGCCGAGCGGGTCGGGTCCCAGCAACAAAAAGCCAAAGGTGATAAAGGGTCCGCGGAAGTAGCGTCCTAATTTCGGGTCGGACCCGGAAGAGGGAGCCAGGACCTTGGAGCCAGGACTCTCAATGTTTGCAGCTGAATACGTAATGCAAGTCTTATGAGTTTTGGCCTTCGATATGTGGTCGCAAAGCTGCAAAGCTTCAGGATTTATCCAAGATGAGAACCCCAAAGCCCAATCAAATTTTATTGTTTGAATACAGTAAATTTTAGTTAGAATACTTCTTGTTATTTTAAACTTAAAAAAAAAATGTTTGAAGCGGTATCTAGGAACTCAAATAATCCGTAAATAAATTCTCTAATGCAAAGGCCAGATGAAAAGTTTTGTATTTTGTATTCGAAATAGAAGCATTACAATTTATTCCTATTTAAATTCAATAGTTGCGAAGTGAATTCGTAATGAGAGCTTGAATATATTTCGGGGGTTGCCATTAGGCAGAGAGCACTGTAAAAAGCTTCGCAGTCACCCATCCACCCTCAAAAAGCTCATCGGCAGACACCTGTATGAGGTCTCCACTCGTTTTTTGCTTCTCGTTTTTTGTTTGGCATTCCCGCGAGATATGTGTATATATTTTTAGGGGGTATATAGCCGTGGTCCGTACATTTATCATCCGACTAAATGGCCGAAGAGCCCACGCGCTGGCCCATTGAGCCCCTCTCGCTCGCACCGCCAGCCATCCCGCTCGCACGCAGGCGACCCACCTGCCTGTCGTCTTCTCGTCTTTTTTGTCGCTGGGAAAAGCGCGACTGCGAAGAATCCGAATCCGAAGAATACCGGGCCTTCAGTCTCCTCGCGATGCTCTGGCGCTGATCTTCTCAAATCTTCACGTGCGTTTTCCGTTCCGTTCCGCGTTCCGGCTCTCCATCTTCTGTTTGTGTAATAAAATTAGACAGATTAATAAATATATGTATGGAAAGTTTGAATAAATACTCGTATATGTTACACATATCGAGAGATTTTTTTTTTTACATTTATTTGCTGTGAAGATGTGCAGGCAAACGGGAGATCAAAACAAAACAATTACGAGGAAATATTTATAAATCTATAAATCAGTGGAAAATTATTAGCAACCGAAAATACAAACATACAATATATGAAAAAGCAAACAAATCATTTAAGCAATAATAATATTTCACATTTGAATGGATTTCAAGTGCCTTCATTGAGATGCAAATGTTATTTATTATTGTACAAAAGCGTTTTGTTGCCTTGTTCCTTTTTTTTTTGTTGGCGAAAAACTATAGAAGGCCCGGGGCTACTGTCGAACAATTTTCAGCAATTTTCCATCGGTTGTCGCCTATTTTTTGTGCCATTGGTTTCCTGCTGCGAAATACTTAGCCCCAAAATGTTGGAAAATATTTATAACGACATTTCACCTTTTTCCCGACAGAAATAGAAAACAAATAACAATAGCAGCTACAAAATATGGAAAACTTTAAAATGAAGCGCAGTAATTAATACTCAATGACAAACAGCAACAAACAAATGAAAACAAAACAAGCCCATGCAATTGATGGTTTCGTTTGTCATGGCCTGGAAATATAATTAGCAGTAAAAACAATTGACCACATAAAAAACAAACAAGTGACAGCCTAAATAATTGCAGGTAAACACGTCAAATTTCCTATATTATTGCAATTGCGTGTAATAAATGTTCAAAGTTTGATCTTAATTTGGTAATTTTTGCCATGAAATTTAGCTCCTCGCGGCGTATCGTTCACTTGCGCGCCGAGAGCTGATCAAATATACTCAAATCAATTGGATTGTTTTCATTTATTTTATCTTATTTGTTTGATACTCGACTTCAAGTGACACACTTGAGCAGCATCTTTAATTTTGGGTTTTTTTTTGCCTTTGGAGAGATCATTCAACATGCTCGGGGTGTATGTTCATTATACGGGGGTTGTACATGATCCAGGGCCACGTCGAGTGGCATTTTTTCAGTATTTCCGCTACATTTGCATAGACGGCTGGGCCCGCAGAGCGAGTGTAAGGTGAACACACAGAATCGCCGAGAATCTCCGATTCAAAATTCAGTGGAAAAAGTGGAATGAATCTTCTTGCCCGCAATGGGAAACACATGTGACGCCGAAGATGAACATTAAGCTGAAGATGATCCATAAAGCCCACGCGGCGTATACGCGACTAAATTGACAGAGGCGCAAGGCTAATCCCGCGTCTAATAAATACAATCATCGCTCTTCACATCTCGAGATCTCCCCAATTGAATAATTGAACACTCAAACGTTCGCCGGGGTCGCCTCTTTCTGTGAAATTTTTTTCAATTTTCAAAAAAGCCAAATTTATAGTTTTTTTTTTACGTTTTTTGGGTGGGGTTGAAAGATCTTTTTTAGATAAAATTGAAGGAATTTGTGGTGATCGAGTGGTTTAAATTGAAATATGTGGGGTGGCCATTGATGAGCGTCATAGATATTGGTTGGTTGGCGTCTTTTAATTAAATATTTTTGTGTGAAGAAGATTTGAAAACAGACTCCTTTAATACTCTATAAAGTAATAGCAGTACTTTGCAAATAAAGAGGAAGCCATATCCACAATAATATTCATTATAAATTGTTTAAGTTAAGCGCGAATTTATAATTTTCGTTTAACTTTTAATAATAATAATACCAAAAGGATTTTATCTCATATAAAGAACATGATGATGTATTGAAAAGGTTCTTGATTAAAGGGCTTGATTATTTTTAAAGCGTCTTGAAAATATGTATTTAAAGTATTTATAGAGGAAATGAAAATCCCACAGTTTTTGAATGCAATTATTTTTAACAGACAGCATAATTATGATTACGAATTTGAGTATGAAAATCCATGAATATAGCTTGGAAATTTTTACCAGTTTTCAAATGAAATTATTTCTATTAGACAACACAAATACGAATATGAAAAATGATTATGAAAATCCGCTTTTGCCTAATAATTTTCCCAGTTTTCTAATGCAATTTGTTTTTATCACACCCCAGTTCATCATTATTTCTTTATTTAATTTTCCTTGCATTTTGATTTCCCCTTCCTTACCGGCAACTATAATATTTTCCCTTCCACTAATTTTTTTTGTGAAACGACAAAAGAGAAACTGATGACGCGACCTTGAATAAAAATAGATTTTTATGCGCAACATTTATATTTATTTATTTTTTGCTTTGTTTTTGTTTTGGTTTTGGTTTTGGTGATGGTTTTGGTTTTGGATGAGATCGCCGCACGTCACCAAAAAGGCCAGCACAGCGATTTGAATATTTTCCCCCTGAATTTGTCCCGCGATCGAGAAATTCTTGGCCCAAGCAGCAGAGATAAGCAGCAGAGTCTGCTGCAGCCGAAGCGAAAATGCATTTCTCGTTTGGCATCTGCATCTGCATTCCGCGCAGCAAAGTGCAGGCGCACATTTGGACCAAATGAGCCAGCAAGCGGATTGAAATTGAAATGGAACTGCTGGATTTCAGAGATTTCAGAGATTTCAGCGGCCTGCTTTGTTGATGTAAATAATTGTGCAAAGGCCGCCAGCTGTACGCGTTTTATATGGCTTTTTAATTGAGACTTTAAATAGAATTCCATAAACGATACAATCTTCGGGCATCGTTTGCGAATTACAACGACGCGCGGCTCTTCCTTTCTGGCAGCCAGCGACGACATAATTTATACGCAAGATTATTCCGAAAACGATGACAAATTCCTGACATTTAGTCAACCGCATGTGGCGGGAAAAACATGCAAAATAATGGCATAAAAAGCGGATTAAATTGTAGGAAAAACAGGCGGAAAATGCGAAAAGCAGAAGCCAGCACACGAGTGCGAGAAAGGTGAATTGCAGTTGGGGGCATGACAATATTATTTATTTAATTTGTTGTGTTGTCGTTTCGAAAATAGATGCCAAAGACAACAAGTTAGAGAGGCATGCTGAGCAGACTGCAAAGCCCAAGAAACGAAAGCCGAATCACGAAAATCGAGAGGCGAACGTGACAAAAAGATGCGGACACATCTTCGGATACAAAGATACTCATACTCACTCACTCGTACACAGAGCACTGGGCAAACATATGATTCTTGGAACCGACAACGCACAGGATGACAGAAAATATCAAATCAAATGCATTCAAGCCAAATGGCAGGTGAGGCACGGAGGAAAAGCCCCGGCGAAAATGGCGATGGGCAGTAAAGTGGCGGGGAAAGTGCCTCGCAGAATGGGGGCGGATCCATTAGGCGGTCTAATGTCTAATGACGAACCCCTTAACAAAAATAAACAAGATCTCTATCGCCTGACAGCTCAATGCCGAGCGCGGCTGTATCCCATAGCGCGAGAAAAGTCGGAAAAACACCCGAGTGCCAAAAAATGAGTCAACCCAAGCATGCTCAGGTGATGCCGAAAAACAAGCTAGATTAACGATGTCTTGAATTTAAGGCGATTAAAATTTTATGACTGTTCTGCTAAATATTCAAATAAATCGCAAAGATCGATATGGCCATCGCTATAAACATTAAAAATTGATTACCCGCATAAAAAGGCAATGAATTGCAAGCATTAATGGTTGATTTATACACAAATATTCAATTAGTGATTATGACGATTCTTTTATCCTTGCAATAAATATAAAATCATATAAAGCAAACAAAGAAATCAATTAGATATTTGGGGCTATGCGTTATCTTTGCATTCCGAAGTTGCTCCGCCCGGTTACTGGCTTACAATCACATTAGGGAGGGATATGGCAAATAAATTTTCCAGCCAGTTTTATCCACAATTTAATGCGATTGAGGGGCTTTCCCATGCGCGTCACGTATTACGCGTGAATATCGAAATAGGACACAGAATGCGATAAAAACGCAGCGAGTCAAATGCCAGGTCAATTGAAATGCAATAAGGCACTAAACGTTAAACATTAAATAATTGACATGTCCATGTTGCTGGGCAAACAAAGCGCATATCAAATTAAATGTTAACCATCCAAATGTGTGTATCATATGGAGTGTGCCGCCCGGCCAGCGTGTACTCGTACTATCCTATGGATGTATCTCATATGCATATGGATTGGATATCGTGCATAGACACGTCCAAGCACGTGCGCGGCTTAAAAATTGAAATCACAAATGTGAAATGAGAAATGCGAAATGCGAAAGAGAAATGGGAAATGTGAAATGGGAAGTGAAACGAGCGCAAATCACATCAGCAAAATTTATGCACGTGACGCTGAAATTTTCATAACCTCAAAAACTCCCAGTCCCCCCCCAAAAAAAAAGGAACTCTCCCCGCCACACAGATGACACTAAAACGCTGCATTAATTGATTAATTATGCAAATTTAAATGTCATGCTGACAAAAATACTCGTATCAAAAACTCTTGTGTTTAGCCGGCTGCAGGCGACAAAATTACAAAACAAGCCCAGCACGAAGTGAAATACTCTCATTAAATCGAAATATTTTCAACCACTGTCATCGCCTGTCTATTTGCTTTTTTATCGACATTTTTAGCGATCTTATCAAGCTCACATTTCCCCAATTATCTTATCTTTGCAATTTTCAAGCTGATTTAATTTGTTTAAACAAATCGCTCGAGTGTTTATTTATTGACACACCCAAATTAAGGGTATTCGCAGTTTGCCAACAAAAAGGCATTGGTAGCGAGCATAAAAACCAAATAAACAAAGATTAAGCGGGCAAACGAGCGTAGGAAAATGTTTGCCAAAGCCGTCAGTCGACATTTAAACATAAACAAACACACACGCGCATCCTAATTAAGTGGCCAGTATTTTTGGGTCTTATGGCCGGTCCACCTGTGCGTATACGTAATTAATTTCGTTATAATCTCCTGCGCATAATCAAACCGAGACCAGAACAATTCCACGAATCATAACTCATCTATTTCCTCTATTGAATGCCGGGGCGAAAATGAAAACTCCTGAGGTGCCCGTATGCAGGCAGCACACGGGGCGTATGCGTAGTGTCGCAGAAAAGCAACCGTTTCATTTGTTTAACTAAAGCTAAAAATATACACACTACACACGGCGAAAACACAATTTTTAATTCTGTTTGCCTCCATCAACACCTTGGGGTCGCTCAATTCAGTTTTTCCGGCGATGAAAGCTTACAAATATTTGCAGTTCGTGTTTATTATTTATTTTTTTCGTTTTCCCCCGCATTTTCATCACGCTTTTTTCCACTGCTCTCTTCTGACGGGGGTTGTTGGTCCGCCCATGGACGGTATTTTGGCCATTTTTATGAGGTACATCAGAAATGTTTTCCCCGATATTGTTTATAAACAAAACGGCCCAATTGACTGCCGGCCAAATGATGGCTAAATAATAATAATACGCAGAGCAGCAGGCCGGGCCACATGCAAATCCTAGAAAATACTGCAGACTAATGTGAAAACAAACAAAGCGGGTGGAAGGAAAAGCAGCAGGTGAGGTGACAATGGGATTCAAACGAATTCAAGAATAAATATTTACAATCCCAAAGGCTGGTGTTCCAGAAATAACCGGGCACAGCCTGGGTTACAAATGCCAAAACATTCAAAACAGGCGTATACTCATTTAAATTATGCCTGTTTATCATTGGGGAAAAAGGGGTAATTCTTCTTAAAATCAAGTTTCGTCTAATATATTTTGTATAACGGTATATTTTAATAGAATTTTGTATCCGTTCGATAGATATTTTCGATATTTTTTGCAATGTTCCCAAAAAANTTTTGCAATGTTCCCAAAGAAACACAACCCTGAAAACATTTGTTAAACAAAACGCAACTTTAATTTTTATTACGGTTGAGGTTAGCTCAAACTTTTAATGACATTTCTATCCTCAATGTTTGCTAACTATTTATATTATTTTCGCTTGGTAATGGCAAACTTTGAAACGTAAACAAGCTGTTGCTGGGAACGCCCCGTGCGCCCATGATTAATATTGAATTTTAGAAGTTAAAATTTTATTGTGTCCAAAGTTGGCGTAAATTCCTCGGGAAAAACTTAAAATTGTCCGAGAGAATTGTATGTGCGAGTATAAATCCATTAATAATCATCAGGCGGGCGAAACAAGGGCAGCCGAAAAAGTGAATAAAATAATAATAAAAACCTTTTAGCATATCCGTGGCAATCCCCCGAGCTAATGAGGCGCAGAGCGGAGGAGGGAGGAGGGAGGAGTGGATCTAGCTTGGGGAATTCCCCGGTTTGCCGCCGCTCCGCCCACAGTTCGCTCCTCCTGCTTTCAGTTGGGAAAACAGACAACACTGTTGTTGCCAGCTTGTTTTAGTTTTTTGTTTTCATTTTTCCATCATTTTTTGGCGCTTTTTTTTTTGTGCGCGAGTACGAGTATTCCACTTTTGCACGAGCCGGAGGAGTGTAGCATGTGCAACAATGTTTTTATTTTTGGCTGAGCTTATTTTTAGTTACTTTTTGTTGCCTGCTCGCTGAGCGAGTGAAATAACTTTCTAAATAAACGTAGCGCAGTTAGCAACAATGGAGGGCCACCACCATAGAGGAGGCGTACGTCCAAGCATATACTCGTACATATAAACACTTTCCGCTTTCGCTGTCTGCGCATTTTCGTGACGCTTTTCTCCATTTTATACAATTCTTTTTTTCTCTTTTTTTTCTTGCGTTCCTTTGGCCATCTTTTATTTTCATTTTACTCGTAGTACGAGTATTTTGCCGGCGTGGCCAAGTTTTCTCCTTGCAGCGTTTTCATTTTATTGCCGCGCAGATTAGAGTTGCAAAATTGTTAAATTTTCATTCCAATTGCCAGGCATCTGCTGCTGCTGCTGCCGCTGCTGCTGCCGCCGCTGCTGCCGCTGTGGCTGCTCCTTTTTAATTTCTTTTGGGAGCCAAAGTTTTTGCGGTGGCAGAGGCGCCTCAAGTCCTTGGGCCAATTAATTGAATGGGAAAATGAGGAGTGGAAGGTAATAATGATAATGGTAAATAAATAATCGCTTGGTTAGCCACACTCGGCAACGCAGCGCAGAGTAATTGTGAATAATTGTGAATGAAAAGCCAACTAATCGAATTAACTCGACTGACAATTCGCAATTTACATTTGCCGGAAAGTTCGGCAACAATTTGACAATTTGAATAATTTCATTCGGCGGCAGCCACAAAAACCGGGCGACTGCATAGCCCAAAAGTTTATTTACATCCCGAAACACGTAATCAATAAGACATTAAAAAATCCCACGAATCATTAGCATTTTACAATATTTTTGCCTCCACATTCGGGTTTGTTTCTGGCCTTTTGTGCAAATTGCATCTAATGCTTTACGACTGTTTAGAAAAGTATACTTTTTAAATGGGAATGTAAATGGGAATGCCAGCAACCGAGTAAATAATTAATTTTAATGACTGACAATAAAGTGCCCAGACGGCTTCATTAGTGATAACACAGTGCCAACCTATTGCCAACCGAATTCTAAACATTTGAGGCGTTTTTATTTAGATATATTCCAGTCTTGCGCAAATTTGCTGCTGAGTCACGTCTTGGTTGATCAATCTATATTGGAGTTTATGAATTTATACAAGCCTTGTTCCATATAAATTGCAGTTTAAGCAGCTGCAACAGCGGCGGCGTTATAAAATTTAATTAATGCAGTTGCAAAGGGGCTAAGAAACAGGCTAAGTCCTTGCAGAGATGATGTTGCTAAAGGCTTTGTCTGCTATTTTGTTGTTTTTGGGCCAGGTGGTTGGGAAAAGGTATGCCTGCACAGAGAGAAGCAGCAGGAAATTATACCTTGCTTGGTGATAAATTAATATGCAGTTTTGTTGGGGTTTCTGCCGGTGCATGGCCCCGTGCATTCCCCGTTTTCAGCCTCCACTTCACTGACGCCACGGACAGCTGTAAAGTGCTTTGTTAATTAGCAAACTGGCGAGGAGCCGGGCCAGGAGCTGGGCCAGGAGCTGGGCCAGGAGCCAGGGCAGGAGCCAGGGCAGGAGCCGGGCCAGGAGCTGAGCAGGAGCTGGGATTCCCGGGCTCGCAGGACCAAGTCGCAGCTGCAGCTGCCTGCTGGCAATAATTTGCGCCCGCAAGTATGCAACACATTTGTGCCACGGCATGCGTGGCCCAGCGTGCGTGCGAGCATGTTTGTGCCTGCATTGTACTTCGCACACTATTTGTCAATGTCAGAAGGGATTCCCAGCAACTTCTGCTCCAGATCCTGCCGCCCAAGCCGCCCAAGCAGCCCAAGCTGCCCTAGCCCCCGTGCTAGCCCCCTCCACCTCGATATCTGGCATATAGTATGCATAGCGCCTCCGGCAACTGGCTGCTAAATTTCCAGGCGCCAACACCTTCAAATTCGCTATCTTTGCGTGTAATTGAGCACTGACACTGGCAAAAACAATTGCATCGAGAGGCAGCGAAGCCTGAAGGTTTCAATCCAAAGGTATCACTCATACGCCAAGTTGGCACGTTGGCTTGTAGTGGATGCAAACTGTTACCATGATTGATGGTTTCAAGATGGATTATTATGGGAATTTCAAACGAAACCTATCAGACATCACTCTTAAAAGTGAACAATACGCAAACGAAACTGCACATTCAGAAAAGTTAAATTGGAGTGGGTAAATTTATATTTCTGAGACTTTACAAGATACAAATTGCATGTTAATTAAAATTTGTTTTCAAATGTTTACAATTTGTTCGATTCTTGATATTGTTCGTCATATACTAAATGACTTGAAATCGTTTCCTATAGGCGTTAATTTGATCTACAAAATTGTGTAACGAATTCCAAAGGTTATAAATGTTAATTATTTTGTCCGTTTCTTGTCCGTTAGCTTGTCCGTTGTGTATTAAATGTCTTGAAATCGTTTCTTTTTAGAACTGACTTGAGCTAATAAAATGTTTAACGAATTGCATAAATGTTAATAAATGTTAATTATTTTGTCCGTTTCTTGTCCGTTAGCTTGTCCGTTACGTTGTCCGTGTCTTGAAATCGTTTCTTTTTAGAACTGACTTGAGCTAATAAAATGTTTAACGAATTGCATGTTAATAAATATTAATTATTTTGTCCGTTTCTTGTCCGTTAGCTTGTCCGTTACGTTGTCCGTTACCTTGTCCGTTGTGTATTAAATGACTTGAAATCGTTACTTTTAGAACTGACTTGAGCTAATAAACTGTTTAACGAATTGCAAAGGCTATAAATATTAATCATTTTGTCCGTTACCTTGTCCGTTGTGTATTAAATGACTTGAAATCGTTTCTGATTGAAAGTGCTTTGCTTAACAAGTTGCGTGTGTGGAAAAGCAGGCAGTTCATTGCCGTTTGATGCCTAAGCCCCTAAAGCAACCAATCCCTGGCGCACCCCAGCGCCATTCGTGGCATTCTCGCCCTCAGAGGCTGTGTGGCAGGATTGCATGTGTGTGAGAGAGTCTGTGTGTGTGTGTGTGTGGCACACTCGTGGCTGCAGCCCCCAAAGGTTGCAACCGTGCGGTGCAGCGTGTTAATCGAGAGCGGCGCTCAAAGCGTCGCTCATTTGGTTTTTCGTCGCTGTTGACGCGCTTTCTCCATCAATGCGGCTTGATTTTGTGGCCGCTCCGTAAGCGGCGGCCGCAATGGGGGCATCCAAGTGCCTTTTGGCATCCATCAATGATGCATCTGCTGCCGTTGTAACAACAGCAGCAGCAGCAGCAACAACGAGGACCAAACGGGCCCGCTGGCCAGCTCTCTCTGATTAGCCGGGACCCCCATTTATGGGGCGATGCTGGGCGCGATTGGCCTTTAAGAGCCACTGAAGTGAAGGGCGACGATGTTTCAGTTGAATGCCTGTGTTCGGTTTAGGTGATTATGCCGTGGAATAGGTGAATTTTCACGGCATTCAGGGACAAATTTGGAGTCGCTGGTGTTTTTATAATTGAATTGAACAGGTTCATAAAATGTTGAATAGATATTGGTCACATAATTAATTTTATTTTAAATATTACTCCTCTGATTTGTGGCACCCCTAATTGTTAAGATACAGGGCTTCTTCCCTGGCTGAAGGTTCAGTTCCTGGTCGGAATTTCAATCACAATAATTGGGATTAAATTAATGTTTAATATAATTAATTTATCGGGGGAGCTCATCTAGAAAGACTGACCTATGCTGCTGTATCAACAGAGCGCATATGCCGAGGGCGAAATTTATGCAAGATATTAGTTTAAAATAATTATTACAACAATTAGCGTGTGCAGAGCAGGTAGGAAAGCTGGACCATTGATAACAATATTTGAGGGCATTAACGTCATCTTTAGCAGATTACTACCAAATTTGTCCTCTAAAAAATTGAGGTCCTGCAAGACGACACTTTTTTGGTTAAGCAAATATGGACTATCAAAGAGTTTTAATGTGGAATTCGCAAACAAAATACCAATTGGAATATCATTAAAACTATATGAATGCCGTATATCTTGAAAACTTTAAAAAATGTTATGGATAATTAAGATGCCAAGTTGAAAATGGAATTTTTCATTTCGAGCAATTTCAAGGGGGCAATAAAAAGAATCTGTCGTAAGCATTATATTTCCTCGCTAAAAATATATCAAGTTAATATGGCACACACACACACACACAGGAAAAGGGAGAGTGGGAAAGTGCCCTGAAGTATGCAACACATTTCATTTGCATGTTGTGCGACGCTTTTTTCGCCACCTCGCCCTCTCATCTCGTGCTGATATGGTCTGTCTGCAGCTCCTGGCCACCCTTGCCACCCTTGCCACACCCCTTGCCGCCCCCGCCCCCGAGGCAACCCCCTGGAAAATAGGCAGGCGGACTGTCGGAAGATAGAGAGCAAAAGCGCAAAGCGCAGCGCGTTGTGAAATGCAAGCGAATTTGCATAGAAAATAGACAGTTTGGAAAATTGCATTCCATGTTGATAACTTAAGGCCACCTCGTATCTCGTACCTCTCCTGACTGTCTGCCACGCCCACTTTTCATGCACCATGCAACTCCCCGAAACCCCCCGCCTGGGCACCTAAATTTTTATTTTTTTCTTTTTTTTTTTTCGAAAATTGCCAGCTGCAATTGAAAACGAGCTTGAAGCACGCAACGCGTGTGCATAAATAACTTGTTTAAGTTTTATGGCAATGGACGATGGTCCTTTCCACAGAATCCGGCAACGCCCCGACTCCTTTTCCAACCGCTGCACGGTGGAAAACCGGCTTAGGTGTGTGTTTAGTTTTTAGCTACAAAATTAAAGGTGGGAAGGTGGGAAATCGGGGAGAAATCACTCTGATGTATAGGGGATTGAGGGGGCCATAAATAAGTTCATAAAATTCAATAAAATTGCGGCTTTTATTTCCTGTGGATTTGGCGCTTGTCACACGATTTATAAATGCTCGGTTGGGGACCTGCTCGGACCTCGGTCACACCTTGAGCGAAATGCAATTTTGTCTGCCAACCGGAGGTAGTAGCATCAAAAAAGGATGGCCAAGGATATTTTCTGGGCTTCCAAATTGAGGACAGGGGAAATGCAAGTTGATGGGCTGTCACGGCAATGCTGCGCACCTCGGCCTCAGTCCGGACAACCGGCAACCGGCAACCGTATCCACTACCTATCCCTTTGCAGGACATCTCCTTCCTGCTCCTTTGCTTTTGCATCCAACTTGCTTCCCAACTTTTCCACCGCAAAGAGTCGGCAGCAACGAGACAAAACTTGAAAATCAAATGCAAAAATACCTCGGGGAAGCTACTCTATATACTTGCCCGGCATGTGCACGTATACAGGATATGCGGATTAGTCGGAACATGGGGATGAGCCCGGTTTTCAGGTATAATCTCTGCCGAGATGGCAGAGTTTTCACAGGGAATTTTTGATGAAATACCTGCGTTTCATGGGGTTTTTTTGTAGTCTGGCGAAATTACTTGAGAAAGGTTTACTTGTGGAAGAAATTTAAAGTTGATACATCAAATTGGCATAGTTATTTGGAGACATTAAACCTAATTATAAGGATGGTCGAAGCGAGGAACAAGTTACTCCACCACAAACTTTAAACTTTTCCTAGGATGAGCATAATTCCAGACAATCCTTTTGAGCCTTTCTATCTTGTTGCAGTTTTTTTCGCCGGTCTCCCTTCTCAATGCCACAAAGTAGGTGTAGTGCTTTTTAGTGTTGCCAAAACCCTCTCCTCGACTTTAAACTTCCGTCCATGTACAAAGATACCGAGCTACCTACCCGCCGCCCCATGTACAGCGCCCTGCCCTGCCCTGCCCTGCCATGCCCTGCCTCAAAGGCTGTCTGCCGGGAGTGCTGGAAATGGAAACTCCGACCCGGAGAGCAACCTGATGGACTGACTGACTGGCTGACTGGCTGACTCACAGACTGGACCCCACCCGCCGCCCTTTTTCAGTCACGGAGTTGCAATTGCAGGCAAACTGAATGACCGAGGCTGCCCTGTCATGATGCTGTTGCAACTATTTGACTTTATCTTGTTGCCGCTGCTGGTTTCTGGGTAAACAAAGTGCCCCGGCCATGGGGCAAGATCGAAGGGCCTGACAGAGGTTGTAGGACCTGCAGCGGTAGCGGTAGCAGGAGCAGGAGCAGGAGCGGCTGCAAGGACGATAAACAAAACCCAAAAAGCGTTGACTTGGCTCTCGTGGATTTATGTAGCCGGACTGTTGCTGTTGGGGGGCTGTGAAGGAGTACACAAATAAAAATATTTTCCTACTTTCATTGTGTCCCTTAAACAGGGAGGGTTCAAGGGAAAACCCTCGGGACAACCCCTAACCCTGATACCATTACATGCCTTGTTTTACAATCTTTATTGAACTAAAATATGCATGTTCATGTGCATGTGGCTTTTCTGGCAGTGCCGCCGAGAGTTTCCATTTCGGACGGGTTTTCAATTTAAAGTTCGTTTTAACTGCTGCTTAAATGCAACTTATCCTAATCAAAGGGGAAAATAAGAATGGAAAACGCGGCCCCGGGCCTGTCAAACATTCTCTTCGCTCCCGTTTCCTGGCTTTAAAGTTCTTGCCACATTTTTGCCTTTTTTTTTTATTGCAGCAGCAGCATTTTTTGTTGTGCTTGGTTGCCAATTAGGAGCAAGGCACATTTTTTGCAGGTGCTGTTGTTGCTGCCGTTGTTGTTGGCTTGAGAAAATGGCACACAGCCACTTGGTGTTGCTGTTGTTGCCACCGTAGCCACTGAGCCACTGAGCCACTGAGCCACTCACTAATTATGCAAAAGCGGGTGAAAAAATACCGACTTTCTGTTGCATCTGCTGGCCAAACTGCAGGGGGCGGAAAAAAAAACAAGTTAATGTGGAACGCGGCGGACAACAACAACAACAACAACAAAACGATGAGAAGACGCAGGAGAATGCCAAAGAAAAGGGAGCCTGGGAAATCCGAGAATTCTTCGCTGTTTTTCCTCGCACGTAACTGTCCAAATGCGAGATGGTGTGTGCTAATTTAGGGCTCCTTTGTTGTGTCTGCCAAATGCAAGGTGACAGCGAGCCAGGAATTTCCATGCAGAGCCTACAATTTCTTTCAACTTCACTTATACCCTGTAAAAACAATCTACAATTTAATTGGTCCTACAACTCAAAAATACCTAGAAATCATGGAAAAAGAAAATTACCTAGAAAAAATACCAAGATAATATTTCATAGGAAAGCAAGGACAGATATCAACAATCATTTAAATCATTTTATGATTTAAGAAACAAACAGAAGCCCTAAATGATAACACCCTTCAGATCCCAGGGACACCTTGCACATTTTGGGCGCCAAATAAAAATATAATTCCATTGCTTATAAAGAAAATATGTGAAAAACCGCCACCGCCCACAACAACAACAACAGGGATTCTAATGAAACTGACAACAAAAGGGCTTTTGTTATTTTGTGGCAGCCACAACAACAACAAAAACAAGTTGAGCCGGAGGATGAAGAAAAAATGGTGAAATTTCGTTGTATATTCTTTAAAGGGAAATTTATAGAAAGTCGAGGAGAATGCAGTGAGCCCGTTTTATTCCATTCCGTTCCACTTGGCGGTATTTTTCAAGCCATTTCGCGATTTTTGCCTGCTAGGCCTTGCCGACACTCGCTCCACTCATTGAGTCAGCTAGTCAGCTATTCATTCATTCATGGCATTCATTCTGGCATTCATTCACCCTATTTCATATTCATTCATTGGTAACTAGAGTCTAGGGCCACTTTTCTAGTATTTTTCTAACCTACGACTGTGAGTGCACTGCTACAAGGGAACTGCATGCAAATTTATTAAGGAAATGGTACATTTTAATTTGTTAAATTGATTAGATGTCTGAAATGCCAAATATACCATTTCTTTAATATTTGTTGCCTTGAAATTGCAATTTTTAATGCACATAAAATTAGTTTATTTTGATTGCGAGCCGGGAAATGTGGTGCAAGGTTAATTACGGTCATTAAATGTTTATCATCTGCTAATGCACAATGATGGTTTTCCATTTCTTCCTCCTTGCACATTTGACCATTTTACCATTTTCCCATTTTGGCTGTTGGCAAAACAACAACATTTTTGTATTTCCCAACGTTTTTTGTTTAGATTTCCTAGCTCGCCTAATGCAACGACGGGCGGGTATCGTTTTTCTTTTTTTCGGGTTCGGTTTCTTTTTCGGGCTTTTTGTGCAATATTTGCACAAAATTCGATGGCTGGGGCGGGGGTGGTGCTGGTGCTGGTGGTGAGGACGTGGCTGTGAATTTGCCACTTTTATTGTTTTTAAAACGCTTTCCAATTCCTTGCCTTCTTTGTCTGTTTTGTTGCTGCGCTGCAATTGCAATTTCAGTTTTATTTTACGCGCAATTTGTCTGGCCAGTTGAGGGGGCCGAATGGAGCTGTATGGGGGCGGGGATAAAATCGAGGAAATGCGAGAAAAGCTGGAAAAACAAGAGCGAAGGCACTGCTGTTGGTCCAATAACATGCACAGCATACACCCGCCCAGCCGCAGGAAAATCGAAACAAAAGAAATAAGCGAAAAAGCCCCGAAATTGAAAACCAAATAAATAAGTGAACTTTCGATGCGGATGTGTGTGCCTTAGGGATGTTTTAGTTTTGGCATAGCGAATGTTCTAGAAAATACATCCCATCAACATGAAATTTCGGAATTTTACAACAAGATTCAAAGAAGATTTTCCCACTGANGTTGTATAATAGTTGGAATTTTTCCCACTGAGATCGAGGTGCCTTTATGATTTTTCGGTTAATTTAATAATAGATCTTTGGATAGACCTTCTGTGCCATCTCTAGGCTGCAAGTTGGAAATGTAATTCGAGTGGCTGCTGCAAAATCTGCAACAAACAGCTCGAAGACAAAGCCACCGGCCAATCTGCCACCTCCCGCCCTCGTTGTGGCCCTTTTTCGTCTTACCACTCGTATCTGTATCTGTCCGATTGTGTTGGCCAATATCACTGCCAATCCCAGATAGCCATAAATCATTCGGTGCTGTCGGAAGACGCGGAAGAAGCCAAAGGATGCCACCGAATGATTAGCGAGCGAAATTATATCTCTGGCCAGTGGCAAGTGCTCTGGCCTGTGGCCTTCTTTACGTTAATTGCCCCGGCACTTCGGGCTTAGTCAAATTACAGTGAAAATAGCTCCAAGATCATGCGGGAAAAATTCCACATAAAGCATTTAATATTGTTTTTATAACCAAGAAGATCTTGACCAGAAAGCGGCCTAAATGATTGTCATTTAATGTTTAAACAAATATCTTAAATGTCTTGAGATCTGAAAGCATTAACTTTTGACAATAATCTTCTTTTGTTTTCCAAAAGAAGTGCAATATTTGCTCTCGACAAATCCCCACATTTGCATAAACTTTGATAGGTTTTTAAGTTTTCAAACAGTGATATATCTAGGGAAAAAGAACAGCAAATAATACCTGTTACCTCTGTCTTTATCTTATTCCAATTACAGAAGATAATTACATTTCAAAAACGCAATCGAAACGCACTGATTTGATACTCTGCCCTGCCGAAAAGTCGCGAAAATTCGCCGAAAAATAGGCCAGAACAGGAGGCCGGAAGAAGGGGAGTAGGGAGCTGCCGCCGCAGGACACAAAGGACACCTCCCGCCCTCAGTGATGACAATGTCCTCGACGCTAACAGCGACTGAGGTGACTGAGGAGGCATCGAATGAAACCGAGGCTGTTGGCGAAATGTTTTCGGATGCGGATATGGCGGAAGTGCGGCATGTTGTTCAACGCATTTTGGTGCCGTGCGTTTTTGTTATTGGACTATTGGGAAATTCAGTGAGCATTTATGTTTTGACGCGGTAAGTGCACTTGTATCCCCCACACATGTCCCCAGCCTCCCCCTCCTTCCCATCCTTTTCCCCCTGATATCCTTGCTGTTGTTGCTGCTGCCGCTGCCGCGCCGCTGCTGTTGCTGTTGCTGGATTATGGCCCAAGCGATTCAGCAATTGAGCGGGCGTGGCCTTTGGGCACTCGTGTTTTAAACATTCAAACACCGAAAAAAAAACGCAAATAAAAGAGTGCGGGCCCCACAAGAAGCTCGTAAATAATACATCGATTTGTGGACAATTTTTCCTTACTTTTTCCTTACGAAAGTGCCAAAAACTTTTCTCTTTACCAAGAAATGTTGTCCGAAACCCATTTGGTTATGAGCAGTTTGTGTAATGGTCTATAGGGTTTTATATATTTATTCTTGTCTTTTTAATAATTATATTTGCCTATTGATAGTTTTTGTAATATTTTATTTCTTAAGGCCCAATTAGTGTTAGATACGTGATATTTTTATATGTGTTTTCAAGTTTAATACCTTATAAATACAAAGATTTGCAAATGATTTCCCCAAAAAAACTCCAAGTTTATTCAAAGAACCCAATTTGGCCTCTTTTCTTAAAAGTTTAGAGGTTAAAACCTGGAATTTATTGTACTTATATACAAGTATTAGTGGTATTTTGATATGTGCTATCAAGCTTACAACCTTATAACTCCAGAGATTTTTAAATGAAACTCCAAGTTTGCAGCCTTTTTTGCAACTTGAAAGAATCCGATTTGGCGCATTTCTGGATCACCATATGAATCATCATATGTTCTTCAAAGTTCCATAAATTCTAAGTGATTTCTCTCAGTGCATGCGACTGTGTCGGACAAGTGGAACACGAATGAAGCTGTGAGCAGGTACGCAGCGCATTAAACACGGCATTTAATTGTAGCCACCGCTGCACTTTAAAATCATTTCCACACCGCCAGCAGCAACAACAAGGACACCGCCAAAGGACAACGGCAACAGCAGCAGCAACAATAACAATAACAACAACAACAACAACAGCAACAACAATAAATGAAACAATAAGAGCCATTTTATGTGCCAAATGCAAAAACGGGGAGCTTTTGTTGCACGTTGCGTGTTGCGTTGTGTTGTGTTGTGTTGCTTTGTTTTGTTTGCGTTTCACAGATAAGCGAACTGTGGCCAAACGAGCGTATATGTATGCACGACTATACGAATATATAGTACGAGTATACGGCTATGCGAGTGTGTTTATACATACATACCATACATGGCGGGTGTGTTTTTTATGGGCGGCGCAAAATATGCGACAGTTGCAAGTGCCTACGTCACCATATGGGAAAACTCCACTCCAGAGTCGATAAATTTAATTTTCAAGAATGGATGTCACACGCCATTTTACCTTTTAATTGTGTCAGCGTGCAAAAATCTAAAACAACGAATGCATCGCAGAGGGGCAGCTAAAACCCAAAAACCGATGGATATCCGAGAAATGAAACTAAGGGGAAAACTCTGTGGAAGCATAGTTGGGATTCCCCCAGCTCAAATACTAATTTTTTAAGGATTTTCAGTCCTGAGAACCCCATCGATATAGCTATGTACATTAATATGCAAAAACTTGTATGCCTTTGACTTTATGTCGCCTCTTTGGTGTAACAAAACAACCCCCCCATTGGGTTTATCTATATTTGATTTTGTCAAGTGTCGCCCCTCAGCAGAGCTGATGGCTTTTTAATTTAAGGTTCCCATAAAAGTCTCTATATGTTACGAGTATTTTCGTTTTATTGTCCGTTTTTTAGCAGAACACATCGCAATTTGGCTATCGGAGCCGCGGGCCAGTGCCAGAGAGAAAACTAAATGTTAACTGTTAGTTTTTATTGTTCATCTTTTGGCTTTATGACTGTGCCGACATTTGTGCGCATTTCGGAAAATGCCCTGGTCCCCGGGCGGACTTTTCCCGCCATGTTTCCCGCTTGAATTTCCCGCATCCCCCCCCCTCTACACCATTTAGCTTTCGGGCTATTTGCTATTTCAATTGGTGTTGTGCACTTGCATTTCGCATTTTGCATTGTCCACCAAAATGGTTTGGCCTGATTTTTGGAACAGCAAAGGGCCGCCCACCCGCAACTGGGAAAATTTAGTGGATGGCAGTAGTTGCACTCCCATAAACACTAATAGTAATTCTTTCGCGTTCGGTTCACTTTCAGCAAACGCATGCGATGCACCACCAACATTTATTTAACCGCGTTGGCCATCACGGACATTGCGTACCTGACCTTTCAGCAAATCCTCAGCCTGCAGCACTACGATTACGTGAAGTACCACTGCGAGATCTACTGGCAGCTCTACGGCTACTTTGTGTGGCTATGCGATTCGAGTGGTAAGTTCTATAATGATATATCTTCTAGCATATCTTCGAGATATGTATGCTATAAGCTAGGATATTAGGCCTTTTGCCTACTGAGCGTTTAAAGTTTTTGCTATAGTTTTTTGGCCATATCTCGGCCATGGAGCAACCCATACTTTAATCTCTTCGTGGGGAGTCCAGTCATCGATCCTTGTTACTACTTTTTCAATTCGCTACCGTATTTATTAGTTATGAGCTGCCAAAGTTGCCCAAAAGGGGTGAAATTTGGCCTATTACGGCCTTTCAAATTTCTCTGAAGATGGTAAATAAAAAATCGAGACCACGCTTCAGCAATGGTTTGTAAGATTCCATTGGTTTTGATAATTATAAAAAAAAGGTAAAGTAAAAAGTTTCTTGAAAAAAAAAGAGCCGACAGTGTACTACTATTTGGCAGTTCAGATGATAAATAAAAAATCGAGACCACGCTTCAGCAATGGTTTGTTAGATTCCATTGGTTTTGATAATTATAAAAAAAAGGTAAAGTAAAAAGTTTCTTGAAAAAAAA